>JAOXYD010067966.1:0-12739 GCA_028565735.1 Pinacopodium congolense | reverse complement strand
TTTTTTTACATTTTTCAGTTAAGTGACTAAGATTTAAAAACTTTTTCAATTGAGTGATTAACATTTAAAAAATTAACTAGAAGAGGTAAAAAAGTTGAAGTGGGCCGGGTTGGATCCAGGTTATTGGGCCGAGTCGGGTCGGGTCGGATCATTGACTAACAACGTTAAGTTTTTTCACTTAACTGGTTAACTTTTCAAATGTTAATCACTCAATTAAAAATTTTTAAAATTTGATCACTTAACTGAAAAAATCTCAAAAACTTAATCACTTAATTGACTGTTATCCCTATTAAAGAATAATTGCACTATTTGGCTTGAGAAAGAAGTGATGTTTTAAGTGTAGAAAAAGTTAGAAAATAACTTAACATAAATAATGTTGTTAACTCTCTAAGAAACGCCATTTTACTTCCAAAGAATGACTTACTTCTAAAGAAAGATGAAATATGAACATTCCTTATTAAAGACGCTATTTTCTCCAAAATTAAAGTGTTGTTTTGCAATGGGAAATTCCAAGATATAATGAGTATTTTAGACAAAAATGACAGAACTACCTTAGAGGTAATATTAGGGTTACAAAAACCCTACAAGTCGCCAAGGAGACATAAGACAAGAGACCTAAAGCCATCCTATATACACTTAAAGAGGAGAATGAAGTAAAAAGGAGAGGAGAAGGGAGAAAAATTGGAAGTTACATTTTAGCTACTGTCTTTAATCTTCGCCAGTTAATAGCATTGATTTTTGTTCATCTTTTTGGTTTGTTTCTTTTCTACTATAAATGGCTAATTATTTCTTTCTAGTCAAAAGACATTGAAGTTAGCTCTTCAAGAATTGTGAGACTTAATTAATTGCAATGTTATTTGAATTATTAAGTATTTGAATATTTTCTAAGCTAAATAAAATTATTATTTTGATTGATTGTACAAAAGGCTTATTATTCAATTGTCAAAATAATATATTTCCAATTATAATTTGAAATCCATAATTTTTGAAAATTCTAATACTTGTGGTAAAATAACATAACTGACTCCTAAAAGAGTTTTCAAATGATGCCATGGAAATATGTGGTCTAGTTTAAATACACCGAACTTGTATGTTTGTTGGCTAAACTTGGTCATTGTAATAGTTCTTAATATTACTAAGAAATTATATCCTAAAAGATTGTTCAAGATTGTTTATTGGTAAGAGAAATAATGCTTATATATAAAAAGCAAGGAAAGATAGGTTGTTAGATTTTATTAATGACCATAACCAATTAATTTAGGGGATGTTTAGTTGGGTTGTGGATTGTGATTTTATGTTGTGGTTGTTGTGTTTTTGTATTAGTAATTGTGTTTTCTTAATCGATTTGTGTGTTAAAAAAAATTGGAAATCAAAACAAAAAATGAAAGCCAAAGTAAACAGGTCCAAGAAATAGGGAGTTTTATCTTTGTGTCAATGATTAAATTCAAAAGAACGTAACTAAAATTATACCATTGGCTAAATACTTGCTTATTATTGATCTTTCACTAGTTTTGAATTTGTTATTAGTTTAATTTTAAATATTTTAATTTCAAATTTAAAAATCTCCCCATCTTTTATTTGTTCTCTTGATTTTAGAAAGTGATAAATCTAACCAATCTCTATAGATATGACCTTACTCATTACTATTTATAAGTTATTTTATTTTAAGAGTAAGAATTTATTTTTTGTTAGATTCGACACATACCATATTTTGGTGTCGTTGCCAGGGTTATTGTTAATAAGATTTATTAGCTTTTGTGTTTATTTCTCGATCTTCTCATACAGATGAATTCAACCATAATTTTGAGATTGAGAAGATAGTTCAAAAGGTAATGAAGGAAAGTAAACTTAGTACCAAACAAGCATCTACATCTTAATTTGTTGTAGCTCCTGATTTGGCTTATAAAGAATCTAAAACAAAAGAAGCAATGGCTAATGAAAGGAGAACTTTTGGGGAATTGACTACACCGGATTTAAATTAACAACCACTTTGCATTGAGTATCCAAACCTTGAGAAAGCCTTCAAGTTAAATTATGGTTTGATTCATTGGTTGTTTACTTTTCATGGACCTGAAAATGAAGATCCTCAAAATAACTTAAAAGAGTTTCATATAGTGTGTGTTTAAGTATGAGACTATAGAGGATATCTGAAGAACAAATTATGCTGCATGCCTTTCTATTCGCATTAGCTAATAGGGCTAAAAATTAGCTATTTTTTCTACCTCTCAATTTTATTAATATGTGGATAGAGATGGTGAGATTTTTCTTAGAAAAAATTTTCCCTACCTCATGAGTTGTTAGCATAAGAATGGAAACATCTATAATTAAACAAAGAGACATAAAGACCATTCATAAATATTAGGAAACAATTAACTAACTATATATAGGTGTCCTAAATACTAAATTTTAGAGTAACTCCTTATGCAATACTTCTATAAAATATTACATACAACGGAGAGTAAGATGATCGACGCAACAAATGGATGTGCCATACTCAATAAAACTCCTCAAGAAGTAAGCGATTTAATCTCCATAATGGCTGCTAAATTTCAATAATTTGAATTTAGATAAGACTTATCTTTTAGTAGAGTAAATGAGGTAAGTATATCATTGAAGCGTGCTGAGCGTGACTAAGTTTTAAATAAAATACCAAAGCATGTCAAATAAACAATACTCATACTCAATAAGACAAGTACACCTATTGATACTTAGTATAGTTAATATGAGTTCAGGTGTTGAATCTACAAGGATTGTGATTACTAAAGAACTGATATCTTTACTATCTAACATACTTAATGATTGATTAATTTATTAATAAATAAAAATAAAATAAAAAACTAAAGACAAATCTAAGGACAAACTCACAAGAATTAATAAACAATAATGAATTTAGGATATGGTTAGATAATCCCCTTAATATGCATTTATATTCATCATTCAACCTTATTTAGACATGTATTCTAGATTTTATTAGACCATAAGTTCTCCAAAGTAAATCACACAATCTCTTAAATTATGCAATTCTATTCAATTTAATAAACCAAGTGAAAGTTCTCTCTATCTCAGCCTATCAACTAAATGCATTAATTCGTTCTATGGAACTTATTCTTTTGACTAAGGTCACGCCTAATTAGAACATCTTATGTAAGCTTTATCTCTACGTCTCCATATATGATGCATTATTTATGGATGTTACAGTCTAACTAAACTCTAATTTTAAATCCATCCAATCCCACCAACCAAAAGCAAGTGAACCTTGATAAGAAGTAGTATAAAATAGTAAGAAACCGAGTATTGTCTCCCTAAGAATCTGAGCGTAACACTAAGTCAATTAATATTTAATTATCTATATGAATCTAAATTGATTAAGTAAAAGAAATGAAAAGGAATAAAATAAAATAAAATAAACAACATTCAATCTAAATACAGGCTAATGAATTAGAAGTCTAAAAAATGATAATTTAACTAAGGACTTATATTTCAATGGGTTAATAAACAAGAAATAAATCATTGGACATCTTTAAGCTATTCATCATTGAAACAAGATACAACCATTGGTCATGAAAATATCTTTTTTATTTTTAACTCAATTCATCTATTTGATTTAATAAACAAATTGGAATAAAAGGCATGAATCACAAAATGCTTAAATCTAAATTCTTTATATCTAAGAACCCTCTCAAAATATTTTAGAGTCAGTTAACACTTAAATTCAATCGTGTCACTTAATTAATAATCTAACAATTAAAAATCCATGGTCATGGGACCTTTATTCATCTAAAAATTTAACTAAGATGGCCAATCAAAGAAAGATTAGATTAAGCACTTTAGTTAGACAAAAATCCTCCAAAAACGTAAAACCCATTTAATCTTATCCTTAGGTAAATAAATTAAGTACACATATTCAATAATAGAAGTAAGAATATAACAAGAAAACACATATCCATTGATGAAAAATAAGATTCAATATAAAATAAGAAAGAAAGATGAAGGAATACAATCAAAATTAATCTTTTTCATTGAAATCCCACTCTTCAATCCACCTTGAATGCTCTTAAAGGCTATAATTCACTTACCCAATGCAATGAAAGAACAAAAGGAAAGAAAACCTAAACTAAATCCTAACTAATAATAAGAACAATCTAAAAATTCTCCTCTTCAATATCTTATAGCCTTCCTAAAAATATTTTTTTATGTGTTTTTAATATCTTTATATAGGTCTTGGGTGCTGTTAAGGTTATGGGGATGTTTTCTTGTGATTTGTCAATTTTACCATTTAAAAAGATAAAAAATGTCATCTAAGTCTTACGAATCGATGGATTCAACCCCTCTTCTCATTTTTAGTTCTAACCCCTTCTATATACTTCCAATGGCCATAAAATTTGGCATGTAGATTTTTCACATGATGTGCTTACACTCTATAAAATTGTAGAATAATCTGAACTCTAAAAGTATACCTAATACATCACCAAAGTTACTTGCATCAAAACTAATGCTTGTTTGAGTTTCTTTTACTCTTCTCTTGATGCATCTGTCATGGCTCATTATATGGCCTTTAAATTTAGTGTGAAAATTCATAATATGTTGCTATAAGTCCTCAAATAGATTCCACCCTTTTTATAGTTCCAGAAGCACATCAAAATGCTCATGAAATTTCTTCCATTTGTGTCTTTGAACTCCTTTTTTATTCTTTTCAATACAATTAAGTCAAAATAAAATTGAACCTATAATATAATCAAAAGAACTCATAAATAGGACAATTTTATAGATATTTAGGAGTAAAAAAAAACATGACATAAAACCCATGTAAATCGTTCCTAACAATGGATTTATCTAATTTATACATTCGATTTCTCATTCTAAACATATACAATCCCATTATTAGAATTGAATTTTACGTTTGCATAACATTCAAAGTTCATTTCATTAACTCCATAAATAAATCTGATAAAAATATGAAAATTCAATGTTCAATCAAGAAAATAATGAAATATTACAGCATAAGGTTCATAACAATCTAGACCCTAAAAGAAAATTAAGTTTTAAATATAAAGAAAACAATAATAATAAAAAATTAAATAATAGGGATAAAGAAGCCCATGACATAGTTTCTAGAATCTTTTGACTCCCTTATGATTCTTGTTGTAAAATATAATCTCGATCTTTGTTTTCTCGAGATTTTAATACAACTTTCTCCTTTAATCTTACTTTAATCCTTATTAAGACGGATGAGGAATAACCTTTATGCTCTTGGTTATTGTCATTAGTGTCCAAGGTATAAACGATAATGAGAAAAACCCATAAAACATTTAAGTACATAAACGTTGACACTAAGCTCACAACTAAACTCACAATCTTAAACTAGGGCATGAGATTTTCTATCCATATATCATAGGAAAGCTCGGGGGCATGAGCTTGCTAGTGAGCTCTCTAGCACTTTCCAACATTTGTCTCTTCTAAGTCTTTTTACTATAACTTCTCTATTGCTCATCCTTTGTCCATGATATTTTTTTATGGAGCTTAATGAGATGAATTTATTGCTCCCAAAATTTATCACACAATAATTTGAACTCTAATTTGACATATAATATCTCACCAAAGTCCCTTGTACTAAAGTTGGTGCTTGTTTAAGCTTTTCTTACTCTTCTCTTTATGCGCTCTTTATGGCTTATCATATGACTTGGAAATTTGACATGGAGCTTCCTAACTTGATGCTCTAACTATTTAAATTAATTCTACAACTTTTATAATTCAAAAAGTGCATTAAAAATATCATCAAATTCTTACAAAACATAAATAATCATTGAAAAGCACATAAGTATCAACTTATATAATATTAAAATAAATGTGCACCTAAATCACATAGAATTGCTTCTTAAACCTAAGATGATCCTTATAAAAACATGCCTAAAAGATGTATATGTAAAGTGCTATCAATCGTCCCTTTAACATAAAATTTCTAATATAACTTCACATGTGCATCAATTAACTACCGGGAATGTGCAACAAGTTAAGGCTTGTGGAATTTGTGCCACTCCTAGCTACCTAACCGACATATACCTTAACCTCAAAATAATTCTGATGAGCATGCTAATGCAATTTGAGGATTTCTAGGCTTGCCAAAAAGGAAGTATGATCCCTATATGAACACTTACAAAATAGAATAGAGGGAACACCCTGCTTTATTTATAGGGTAAGTTAGTCAAATTTATAGAAATTTTAGTAGGTATGCACATCAAATAAATTGTTAAAACCTTAAAACTAACACAAAACAATATCAAAAGGAGATAAGAAAGAGTATTTAAAATTGGAAAATTAAATAAGTCAACTGGCATCTTCTATTAGCATATTGACATCTTAATGTAAGTTGCCTTCACAAATGGTTGTCAATCCTAAATAAAATTTTATTACATTTACTTAGAGAAAGGGAAGAGACTTGAAGGAATCCAAGAAACTAACTTGTGAGCATACCTTAGAGAAAGACACAAAAAGAGAGGTGATTTCTTCCCAACACCAAGTTGATTAGCTTAAAGGACACAATAGTGAAAGGTCAAAGGCATTAGTGACGAGCCCTTCTTTTTCTTGGAAGATTTGTTAAGTTTAAGAAGAAAAAGGAAGAGAAGGAGATCTTTGAGACCTTTCAAAATGTACAAGTAAGTATCCTATTACTTGATGTAATCAAGTAAGTACCTCTTTATGAAAAATTCTTAAGAAATTATAAACTAATAAAAAATTTGAAAAAAAGGTATTGGGAAGATAAGTGTGGGGGAGAACATTTTAGTTATTCTCTAAAAGTAATTACTCTCAAAATGAAAGGACTCAAGCATGTTTACTATCAATTGTAAGATAGGTAATATAGGAGTTGAGACAGCAATGTGTGATTTAAAAGCTTCTATAAATGCCAGGCCTCTTTCTATTTATACGCCATTGGATATTAGTTAATTAAAAGAAATGAATGTGATTATTCAACTGCATGTTAGAACCAACGTGTTTCTTGAAGGAGCTATGGAGGATGTTTTTCCATAAGTTAATTTTTTGGTTTTTTATGTTAATTTATATGTGCATGACATAGATGATGGAGGTTCTCCTAATTCACTTTAATTTTATTAAGGATACCATTCCTTAAAACACCAAGAACAAAATTGATGTGTATGATAGAAAACTTGCTATAGAATTTGATGGTGAAATTATTAAATTTAATATTATGGTGCCATCATATATTCTAGTGATATGTCCTTTTTTTCCATAGATTTTATTAATTCTTTAGAACAAAAAATATTTGATTTTATTAATTATGATAACCTAAAGTTTGCACTCAACATAAACTTCACTCCTGAAAAATTACAAAAATTCTAAGAGAATTGTGTAATATATTCTAATTTTCAAGATAAGGTCTATGAATTAAAGTCCTTAAAACCTTTAAGATATGATGTACCTTATATTGAGTTACCTCTCTCATAAAAAACTTCTTCCTTTTATTGTGTAGGCAACAAAGTTAAAGTTGAAACCCTTGCTTGATAATTTGAAGTATGCATTTTTAGGAAGAAGACGAAACCCTTCCAATGATAGTATTAAACAAACTCAATGTTGTGGAGGAGGAAAAGATGATTCCAATGCTTAAAGAGCATAAGGAAGCCATTGGATGGTCTATAGTCAATATTAAAAGATTGAGCCCTTCTACTTGCATCCATAAGATATTGTTAGATGAGAATTGCAAGACATCTAAAGAAACTCAGTACTGATTAAGTCCACCTATGATGAAGGTGGTAAAGAAGGAAGTTTTAAAAATTGTTAGTTCTAGTATGATCTATCCAATCTCAAATAGTAAGTGGGTAAGTCTATTCCCAGTTTTTCTTAAGAAAACATGTATGATTGTTATCGAAAACCCTGACGATGAGTTAGTACCCAGTTTTATTCAAAATGGATGGTAAGTTTGTATAGATTACATGAAGTTAAATTAAGTAACTAGGAAAGATCATTTTCCTTCTATTTATTTATCAAATGCTTCATTTTTAGTAAGTCGTACTCACTATTATTTTCTTGATGGTTATTTAGGTTTCCATAAAATTCTAGTTAAACCTGAAGATTAATAAAAGACCGCTTTCACCTATCTATTTGGTACTTTTATCCATCAACAAATGTTATTTAGGCTATGCAATGTTCCTTCCACATTCCAAAGGTGCATGGTTAATATCTTTTCAAATTTTATGAAGAACATCATAGAGGTATTTATTGATGATTTACATGTTATAGTAATTCTTTTAAAATATGTTTTACTAACCTTACTAAAGTGTTTAGAAGATATATTGAAACGAACCTTATTATAAATTATGAGTGATGCCATTTAATGGTGGATCAAGGTATTATTTTAGGTTATGAAATATTGTTTAAGGGAATTTAAGTTGATGCATTTAATATATTATTAAATCTTTACATTATCCTTTAAGTATGTGGGAGATTCATTCTTTTATTGAACATATAAGCTTCTATTGATGCTTTATCAAGGATTTTTTTTCAAAATAACTCGAACCTTGTGTAAGTTATTGCAAAAGGATTTCATATTAATGTTTGACAAGGCATGTAAGGTGACATTTGACAAGTTAAAGGAGATTTAACCTCAGCACCAATTATATAATCAATTAATTGGAACTTACCTTTGAGATAATGCATGGTATAAGAAACCATGTTTTTGGTCCTATGTTAGAACAGAGAGTTGGAAGAGCCTTACATTATATAATATGCTTTGAATGCTTGATATTGCATAATGCAATTATTGAAAAAGGAAACAAAATAGTGTTGTTTTTTCTTTACAAAAATTCCATGCATAATGAAATTATTGAAAAAGGAAAAAATTTAGTGTTGTTTTTTGCTTTAAATTTTTTTTTTCCTTGCTTGCTCAACACTAAAGTTATTATTATTCTGATCATGTTGCTCTCAAGTACTTACTTTTACAGAAATAAGGGAAATTGTACCTTATTATTTAGATACTCTTTCTACTGGAATTTAGATTAGAGATATGTGATAAAAAGGTGCTAAAAACTAAAGTGTTAATCATCTCGATAGACTAATTGGAAATAGAGAGTTGTCATTATTATTGGATGGTTTCTTAGATTGGTATCTATTTTCCCTTCAAAAGTTAACTCTTTGGTATATGGATATTTTGAATTATCTAGTCATTAGGACACTACTCAATGATTTATCTATGGCTAAAAAAGATTAAATAAACAATGATTCTAAATATTATGTTTAGGATGATAATTATTTGTGGCAATATTGTTCTTATCAAGTTATTAAAAGGTGGATAACTTTTTACCATTTATATGGGGAACATTTTAGCCCTAAGAGGGAAACATGTTAGGCATTAGAGTGTGCATTCTTTTAGCCTACTTTGTTTTGTGAATCATATATGTTTTGTAAAGTTTATGAACAATGTCAAAAAACTAAAAGTTTATGGCATAAAGATTTTATAACGATGTATTATATTGTGTTTTAGTACATGATTTTATATGGTTTCATCCCTATTTTTAAGATAAAAGTTCTTAATTTATGTTCAATTTGTGTTGCATGACAAATTGAATGTGTTGACATAAATTCTAGACCAAAGTACAAAGTTTGGAGAAGAAATGGAGCAAATTGGAGTACGAACCTATCAAACTGGACTGTCAATAGTAGTTGTTGCAACTGAATAACAACGTTGTTGATAGAGTAGGTAACCATTGTTGAAAGATGTTACCCAAACCTTTTAATAGTGGTTCAACAAACCACCATTGAAGCATTATTAACACACTGTTTAGTGTCTAGAAAATAAGAAAAAAAGAGGAAAATTATACTTTTTCAGATATAATCATTGGCAACTCTAAAACGAGAAAAATAGGGGGAAATCAATCTTTTCCAATTCTAATCATTGACAACCCTAATTTTGACATATTTAAGGATCAAAGAGGCTTATTTTCATTAACTTTCATATCCTATTTGGAAGCCACTCTATTTTCTTCCTATTTTCATTTGTTTTAGTGCTTTAAGCTTCCCTTTCAATTTGTAGTTACTTTTAATCCTTTTGTTTATGTTCTAAATAGCTTAAAATTCAGTTTCATCTTTTTTTTTATTCTCTTTAGTTACTGTTCTACTTATATTTTAGTTTATTATATTCTTACATTTGGGTTTGTGTTGGATAATGTATGAACTTAAGATTTTAGTTGAATGTATTATTTTTCTTTCAATTCTAGCCTTAATATTTGTTATTTCAATATTTTTTTGTCATTTATCTTCTGTTTTATTTAATTTCAATATGTTAGGCTAGATTTCCTTCCTATAAGAAGATATTAAAGGATGATGAGTTTATAATTGTGAGATGTGGTTGGATTTCAACAGGTATTATGTTTTAGGCTGAGATGGAATTGGAATTATGGTTTAATGTTATGAATTGGGAATTATTCCATAGGTTTGGTCATCTTTTCAGCTATTTCTAGTTCAATTACAAGGTATAGGCTTTTGATTTGTAATTTTCATTAGCAAATACCATAAGTAGTAATAAGTTAATTGATTTTATATGTGAAACTTAATTAGCTTAGCCTCAAATTCCAATTCTTTAAGTTACATAATTCGAACTTGTGTGATTGTGGCTTATGTTAGTTATTTCCTAGTGCTTAACACTACTACATTATTAATTTTAGAGAACTTATTTTATGTTATCACGTAGTTAGAGACAAATTTTATATTGTGTGTGATTTATCTAAAATTGGAGAAAGTTAAGACATAAGAACTTATTTGTGTCTTTAGGTGGGCATCTTATGAAAAGTACAATCTTTATGTTTTCGATAATCAATTGTATGTCTTGGATCTTGGAAATATATTCTGCTCAACTTTCTCTTATTGTAATATATTTATTTCTATTTTGCATTCTAGATTATTTTCTTTGATTTAGTTATTTATCTTTTCTATTTGTTTTAATTTTTAAAAAATCATGAGGTTTTTTTTTCTTTTTATTTTTCTTTTGCATAGTAGTAGAAATAGTTTTAACTCACCCTAACTCTCTAAAGTTCGACCCTAACTTACCCTACTGCATAGTTAGGTAGTTAGGAATTTATTATTTAGTAGTTTACAATAAGCTATCCAATTTTTAACATCGTTGCCTGGGAGTTGAAGTTGTGTGTTTTGTTATTTTTGTTATTGTTTAGTTCTTTATTTGTAGATCTTTCTCATCATATTTTCTCTTTTACATGTAAAACATACAAGGATGTAGAAATCAGTTGCGGATAATAGAGGATCACTTCTTTCTCCACTTAATCCTTCTTCATTTTCTCCTATTGTTGGTCACACGGGGATTCATCATTCTGAGCATGATTGGAATGATTTTTATCATATTTTTGTATGAAAATTCACTTAATTTCATTCCTTCATATTATTGGTTAAAAAATGTTTAACTGGTGCTATATTATACTTAATGAACAGATTACCCCCTTTTTTTTTGATGAATTTTGGATTAAGAAATGAGAAGATGGACTCAATTATGAAGCAAAAAGTCGAAGGTTATCTCAATTATGGAACTAAGAAAAAAAAAAGCAAGCTTAAGGGCAAGCTACGTGTAGGACATGTGTGACTTATGTTTTTAAAACATAAAAATGAAAAGGACAAAAGGGGGAGTTTAAAAATAAAGCATGGAGTGAAGGCTTTTAATGAGAGGGCACAGAACCCTAGATGAGAATAAGACAAAAATATTTTACAAGTTTTGCAGGGATAGGAGAAAAAAATGGTAAAAAGTGGTAGAGCTTTCCTTGTAGAGGACAATAGACTATTGGAGTTTCCTTGGATTTTCATTTTGTTTTGCCACTGTTCTCTCATTTTACTCGCATTTTTCATTAGATTTAGCTATGTTTCTTTTATTTTAAAAATGATTTATGTCCTTATTTCTAAATGCATTGATATTTAGTTCATTAGTTTAATGTTATCCTAAGTAATAACGTTTTTTCTCTTTCTAGAAAATTTGGGTTGTTCATTTATAAGTTTTATAGTTAAATCTCTTGACATTGTAAGGAACCATGCCTATATAAATATAAATGGAGATTTTTATTTTCAATTTTCTAGCCTATATACTACTTGTTTAAGCTTTGATTTTTATGTTATCAAGTTTGTCTTTATAAAGTATTAATTTGTGTGAAGTTTTATTTTATGTGTTTTCATTTATTCTTGATGTATTTAGTTAATATATGTTTGGTAGTTAGGATTTATGCATGTTTTTAGCATGTCAATCATTTAATGTCAAATTTTGTTTAATTTATATTTGTTGGAATTTTTGTTTAGAGTGAGTTTGAGTTTTTTTGAATTAAGTTTTAGTTAATTGTTTATTAGCATATATAGCTTGAGTTTTAATTAGATTAAGTGTTGAACCTTAGTTTTCATTACTAATTTGAATTTTCCAGCCTTAATTTTATTTGATTGAGTATGGAATGTGTTCATTTAATCTTTGCTTTGATTGATTTGAACATATGTGGCTAGTTTCCTAAGGGCTTAAAGGTATAAGAGGGATGAAGTGGTGATAATTGTGAAAATGTGATTAGGTTTTTATTGACTCGGTGGTTTAAAGCTTAGGTTGGTTTGGGATTTTGGTTAAATGTCATGAATTAGGTATTAGGCTTCATCACCATTTAGGTTATTTCCTAGTTTGAGTGCTAGGATTGAACATGTGATACATAATAGTCCTTAGCCATTTCCAAAAGTAGTAATAGGCTAATTAGATTTG
>JAOXYD010067955.1:0-12739 GCA_028565735.1 Pinacopodium congolense | reverse complement strand
ATAACATAATACATTTATATTAGAAATATAGTCATAACAAATTGCATGCTCATATCTACCATTGTCGTTCTTATATTTTAAACTTTTGGTCAGTTTCAAATCTGTATGACAAGGTTAACATATTTGCTTTCTTCATTGGAGATAACTTGCAAATTGCTTTTAAATATTGATATATTAATTTCCATTGTACTTCATTTATTAGTGTATTGATTTTTCAAATAGAAGAATAATGTCCCCTAATCCATCACTGTTACCAACCTAAATTAGAAAGTGTTAAAACTATATCAAACCTTCCAATCTAACATATGCCTTGTTGATCCATCTAATTGTCTTATTCTTTGGTGACAACTTGGGAATTGTTTTTAAATATTTATTTATTAGTTTCCATTATACTTCAACTATGAGGGGTGCATCAATTTTTCAAATAGAACAACAACGCAACCCCTAATCCATCATTACTAACAACCCATATTGGGTCGTGTTAAACTATATTAAGCCTTGCAATCTAACAAAGGCCTTATTAATCCATCCAACTATATGTACCATGTACATAGCGTAATTGTTATTCAATTGTGCAGTACACTAATAAATGAAGTACAATGGACACTAATAGAGCATATCATAACAGTGTTTTCACCAAACCAAGCCACGCCTTCATCCAATCCATGAAAATACCTTATAATATGACTTTCAATCATCCTTGGTTCTTCATTTACATAATCAAGGAAAAATAATCCACCGAATTGTCCAATTTCTTTCATAATAAGGAAGAAAGTATATGACTCCATTTTAGAACCCTCATATGTAAATATCCATCTCTCTAATGCAAGTAAGATAAACATGCACATACACAGTTAGAATTCTTTAGTCATATAATATTTTAAACTATATCACTATCTTTGATTCCATTTTATCTTGCTTAGATTCACGCTAAATGATGAGAATAAGAACATGTTATAATGAGTTTGGTATTCCTTTGGGCCATCGAGCCGAACATTTGTCAATACTTAACTTTTGGCTCCTTCTATTATTGAGTGGGACAATCATATTCTCAATCTTTTATTTTTAATTAATTTTCTAATTAAATAATATAATTTTAAAATTTTTTATTTAAGTTTTATATTAATATAGTCCTTCTATCAGTTTCTGTTAACGAAAGTTTAATGTGCAAGATATAAAGATGCCACATAATCAACTCACAAAATTATACAATCATATGTTTAGTCCTTAATCTTTAACTAGCATTTCAATTTAGTCCTATAATTTAAATTTTTTTCTATTTAACTTTTATATCTTTGCATTTGACACCAACTCAATCCTTTTGTCAATTTCTATTAATAAAAATCTAACATAACCGAAAAAAAGAAAATATATTGAATTACGTAAATAAGAATAAACACTAAATTCATCTTTTATTTTTTTATTAGATCATTAGATAATGAAAGGATTAAATTATACATTATAACCATGTATGAATAGATTAAGTCAAATAACTTTGACATTTATGATATTTTTATGATCATAATATGTTATTGGGCATCAATCTTAATCTATGATTATAAATTATTTAACTAGAAAACTGTAGATAAATTTAAAATATTTTAATTTATCTAATTCTAATTAAAAATAACCATTACAAATATATTAGGAATCTAAAGAGTCATATATAAAGATCTACTAAAGGACAAAATTTTAATGAAATTGGATTTAATATAATATTTGATTTTATTAAGATTAAATTATAATTATAGTTAAAGTTAAAATTTAATCATGATTTTTGTATAATTTTTATATTAAAAATATAATTTTCCTACTATATAAGGGAAAAATAGTTAGGGTTATTTTTCTACTTCCTCTCAAAATAGTTTTGAATTTTCTTTAAGATAGAAATGAATATCTCAACTTTTATGATTAGGTTCATAAGATATTTTTCCTAAATTTGTAATCCTTAACTATAATATGTTTTCAAGTTTTAATACGCTAAATTAACTGAATAAAATAAGAATTATGATTTTTAGAAATAAGGTCTTACCTTATAGCAATTGTCAATTTAAGCTAACTTTTTAAAATTTTATTATTATTTTAACCTCAAATTTTCTTATATTAATGATTTAATGTTATAATTACTCTCAAATACTCTTCTTTATATTCAAATAAATATTCATATTTTTTATTCTATAAAATATTAATTATTTACAATCATTGATGCCAAATGTTCTCTCTCTCTTCTTTTCATTTCAATTCTTAATCTTTAACTAATTTTTTAAATAAGTCTTATAACTTTAAAATTTTCTATTTAAATCTTATACCTTTACATTTGAAATCAATTCAATCCTTATGATTTTATGAGTTACCTACTTAGATTTTACATGTGTTCTACATAGGACTTCCGCTAAAAGAACTGACGGAAGGACTAGATTAATATCAAATGTAAAGATATAGAACCTAAATAAAAAAAATGCTAAAGTTATAAGACTTAATTGAAAAAATGGTTAAAAATTAAAAATCGAGAATATGGTTGTTACTTCCTAAGTGCAATCGCTCGTTTACCCTAAATTAAACAATTTTTAATGATAAGACCCTCCTGGTCATCCCAACAAGGGGTAACAACATAAAATTAGTATAACTTTTTGAGTATTAAATTATATTTATCCAATCAGTGCATTATTAAAAAAATTTCCCATCGCCTACAATTGGGCTTAAATATATTATTACTTAAAATATCCTAATTCATGATTATCGTCTTTGGAAATTTTAATTAGTCTAATCATTTGTTCATATACCTAATTTCTTGTTCATTGCTGCATATACCACTTTTTCCCTGACTTTTTAAACACCTTGTCACATTTTTTGATGAATTACCATTGCATACTTTCTTTAAATACTTTAGATCCTCGTCAACACTTCAATAAGTTTCCATTTAATGTTTAAAATATATAGACTAACGTAAATTTTTAGTTCATTGATATTTATTCAAACTTTAATATTCTACCAAGATTTTCACATTACCATGCACATCCCAGGTATCCAAGTTTATAGTATTCATGCATAAGTATCAGTTATATGATTATGCTTTGTGAAGTATGTTCTTCAGTCTATGACATACTTAACAAGTTAATGACTTCTTAATAACTTTACAATTTTTAGAAGATTTCATTAATTCTTTTGGTTTGCCAATAATAAATTTGTAAATGCTATTGCATTTAAAATAATTCCAATAATAAATTTGTAAATGATATTGCATTTAAATTAAAGACAAAGAAAATTTCAATAGTAAATTTTATTTTACTTCATATGTTATAAATACAATTTGATTTCTTTTTCAACATAAACAAACACTTGTTATATGAAACAAAATTATATGCAATAAAACTTTCATTACAATTCAATATTTGTTTATGGTCTAATTGGGATGTAATACTCACTATTAATAGATATTTTAGTGGACTTTTGTTTGTGTTTATTTGTTCCTTTATCTTTCAATAACTATAGAATTAAAACTTTTGGATTTTTTTCCTAAATATATGATTAGATTAGTAATTAATTATACCACTAGTATACCTTGTTCCCAATTAATGAAACCAAAAATTATAAAACACATATTATTCAAATAAGAAATTCAGAATTATCTGAAGAGAGCTTAATAATATCTTCTATTATTTTATCGTTCTTTGGATTTTTTTTTCTAAATTTCATACATTTTAATAAATATCAAATGTTCTGTAATAATATGTTCCATTCAACTTCTCTTTTGTCAAAGTTTTCATTTTGTCATCTAACTTATATAAGCAAACTAAAAAAAAAGGTTTGTATCTTAGAGTTCACAGTGGCTTTTGTACTAGTGGACAAAATATTATGAATATGATACCAAATTATGCAATAATACAAATTGTATAATATATATATATATATATGGGTATATAAAATTTAGTATTTAATTAGGTTATATATTTCCTTTTTTAATAACTATTATTTCATAATATTTCATTGTTATTAATTTTAATAAATCTAGATTCAATTAATAATTAAATTGGTTTTATCAACAACACTTGTAGTTAACAAAAAAAAATTAGTCAATTAAAGAAAATAAAAAGGTTCAACCAAAGTATTATTCATCACATGAAGAGAAACCTATTAATATAAACTCTAATTCAATAACACACATCAAAATTTCAATATTGTTAATTTAAAAACAATTCATTTTAAAATTTAATGATTTCCAATTAATTTTTACGTAGAAGGTATTTTATAAAATTTCTTTTAACATTTTATTATTTATATAGTTCAAAAATATAAATAAGTACGATATGAGCAATAGAGTCGAAATACATTTTTAAACTCTAGTTGACTATTGTATTGGTAATAATAACTACAATTGCATTGTGTAACAATGTATTAAATATCATACCGGTACCAGAATTGGAATGACCTCTAAAATGGTATTGTACTGGTACCGGTTAATATTGGTACCATTTCGAATAAAATTTTAAAATTATAAATTAATTCTTAAATTTTATAAAATTTGTAAAATGGTCTATAAATGTATTATGTTGTGTAGTTTTTAACTTAACTTTAAAATTTAAAAGATCAAAACACAAAATTTTTCTTTTAAAAAATTTTCTTTTAAAAAAGTTAAAAAGATTTTTTTTTTCCGGTATTGGCAGGCATTTGAATCCAGTATGGAATTGACAAATTCCATTTTGGTTTGTGTAATGTATCACCGGTACTGAACACACTGTTATGTACTCGTTTCATGCTAATTTTTTGTTAACGAGAATAATATAGATTTTAATTTGTAAGTTGAACACAGAATTTATAGCAAATAAACAAAAAGAACGAAACATAGGAATAAATAGACTAAACTACATGGTGTATGATAAGGGTAAGACAAGCTTACATGTTACATTCATAAATTAAAACAATTGATAAAGGCATTAAAACCCAAAATAAAAAAAATTTCAAAGGAAGAAATTTAATTATAGGAATGAAATGTAAACAATGGAGGTTTAGTAGGCATATAACCAAAAAAATGCCTTATAAAACAAAGGCATAAAAGACAAAAAATGAGGTTCTACTACCTATAAATTGGCAGGAGAGCATAAGAAATAAAGCAAGTAAGAACGGGAGACTGAGAGTAAGGAAGAGAGGGAAAAAAAGAGAAACAAATACAAAAATATTGTGTGTATTTTTATGAGTCTAGGTTTATTCTTGTAATTTTCTAATTTTTCAGTAGTAAAATTCTTCTATTTTTATCCATGATTTTTACCCTAAATTAGGGGTTTTCCATGTAAAATCTGTGTATATTTTATCTTCAATATTTTTAGTCTTGTTTTAGTTATGATCTTACCCTATTTAAAGCTCTTTTTTTTTTTTCAACAAGTGGTGTCAAAGTAAACCTCTGATTGTGTATATCTACTTATTGTATGCTCTATGGTTTCCACCAAGACTGGATCCTCCATATCAAAAGATAAGTTAGATTATTATTCACTCATGTGAAGGCACTTCATAAAGTAGTCGTGATAAAGGTAACGGTAGTAAAGTACAAAATTGAAAAATTTAACGGGAGTAATTTCTCACTATGGAAGTTGAATATAATGGTGATCTTGAGGAAAGATAGTTGTCTAGTGGCCATTAGTGAAAAGGCCAGCTAGGTTTATAGATGAAATATGGAATGGGATTGATAGAAATACTATATCTAATCTTCACCTAGCACTAGAAGATGGAGTATTATTTAGCATAGAGGAGAAGAAGACAGTGAAAGAAATATAAGATCACCTCACAAAATTGTATGAGGTTAAATCACTCCATAACAAAACTTTTTTAAAGAGGAAGCAATATATTTTAAGCATGGTAGAATCTACTTCTGTGACGGAACGTATCATTACTTTGAATACTTTATTTTCCTAACTCACATCGTTGGGACACACAATAGAGAGAAGTGAATGTGCGAAAATTATACTTTAAAGTCTACCTTATTCGTATGATCAACTCATCATCAATTTAACAAGCAATACATATACTTTAATCTTCGACGATATTGTAGTTGCTATTTTAGAAGAAGAGGGTCGACATAAAAGTAAGGAAGACAGGTTGGCAAGTTTGAAACAAGCGGAGGCCCTAGTAATGACGAGAGGAAGACCTATAGAACGTGGTTTAAGTGGGATTCATAGTCATGGTAGATCAAAATCTAGTAGTAAGAAGAATCTCAAATATTACATTTATGGCAAGAAAGGGCATTTGAAGAAGGATTGTTGGAATATAAATAAGAAAGATTATGTTCCTCAAGGAAACATTGCAAGCATTTCAGATGATGGAGTCGCAATAGGCTGTGAAGTGGCAACGGCTATTATAGTAAAGAGAAGATTTATTGATGTATGGTTTCTCGATTTAGCAGATATTTTTCATATGACCTCTTGAAGAGAATGGTTCCACCAATATAGAGGACAATATATTGTTAAAGAGTTTGATGAATTTTACAAGTAAGAAAGTATCAAAAGATAGTTCACGACGGCATACACCCATCAATAACATGGAGTGGTAGAGTGGATAAACAAAATTTTATTAGAAAGAATAAGAGCGATGGTGAGAATTGCAGGCTTAGACAAGAAATTTTATATAGAAGCAGTCAATTCCTCCTATTATATCTTTAATCGAGTTCCATCAACCGTAATTGAGTTGAAGATACTAATGGAGATGGGGACTAGTAAATTAGTAGACTATTCAAACCTCTATATATTTAGAAGTCCGGCCTATGTGATGTTCAATGCCCAAGAAACTACAAAGTTGGATCCAAAATCCAAAAGATGCATTTTTTGGGGTATGCTGAATTAGTAAAGGGGTATCGTCTGTGGGATCCTATTGCCCACAAGATTATTATTAGCAAGGATATTATTTTCATAGAAGATAAGGATTAAAAGCAAACAAAAAGTGTTGACACTTCAAAATAGAATCTTAAGACTAAATCAATATAAGGGGAAAGGGAAGTTGAATAAAATAATTCTTCTAAAGCTTAACTAGAGCACGAGATATAAGAACTAATCGAATATGATGTTTTAGATACTCAGAGATTAACTCGCATAAAAATTTCATCGAGCTGGCATTCAGAGTATATTATGGAGGGTAATATTGCATACTTTTTTTTTAACTAAGGATAAAAAGCCATTAACTCTTCAAGAAGAAATGAATAGTTCATAAGCATCTTAGTGGATGGCAGTAATTAAGAAGAAATTGAAGCACTTCATAAGAATAAGACATGAGAGCTGGTGTCATTACGATAGAACAGAAAGCCTATTAGTAATAAACGGGTTTACAAAATCAATTGGAGTAGAGATAATCAAAAAGAGCGATATCGTTTAAGGTTGGTGGTAAAAGGTTATGCTCAAAAAGAAGGTATTGACTTTAACAAAATATTTTATCTTATGATTCGACTTACTACAGTTTGAGTAGTCCTAGAGATGTGTGCTACATTTAACTTGTATCTTGAGAAGTTAAATGTGAAAACTACATTTTTTATGAAGATCTTGAGGAAGAGATTTATATGCTCTAGCTATAATGTTTGAAAGAAAAAGGGAAAGAGAAATTGATTTGCAAAAGGAATTAAATCTCTTATACCAACACCTCGGAGCCATTTGACTTATATCTTGAGTAGTTAAATGTGAAAAATGCATTTTTTCACGGAGATCTTGAAGAAGAGATTTATATGTTCTAATCATAAGGTTTTGAACAAAAAGGAAAAGAGAACTTAGTTTATAGATTGAACAAATATCTGCATGGTCTAAAGCAGGCACTGAGGTGTTGGTATGAGAGATTTGATTCCTTTACCATGAGCTTTGGATATAACAAACTAAATGCAAACCCTTGTTCATATCTTAAGAGGTTTGATAAAGATGATTTTATAGTCTTATTATTGTATGTGGATGACATATTGGTAGCAGGCCGTAGGAATGATCGCGTTAAAGGATTGAAGGCACAATTGGTTAGGAAATTTGAAATGGAGGACTTGAGATCTCCAAACAAGATTCTAGGGATGTAAATTCACCGAGATAGAAATAATAGGAAGATTTGGCTTTCTCAGAAGAATTATTTGAAGAAGATCTTACGATGATTCATCATGCAAGATTGTAAGTCAATTTTTACCCCACTTCCTATTAATTTCAAGTTATCCTCAAATATGATTCCTAGCAATGAAGAAGAGAACATGGAGAAGTTCGAGTACTGTATACATCAATGGTGGAGAGCTTAATGTTTGCTATGATTTGTAGAAGAATAAACATTGCACATGTAGTGGGAGTGGTTAGTCAATATATGGGGAATCCTGGTCGAGATCATTAGAATGTTGTTAAGAGGATTCTCAGATATATCAAGGGAACCTCAAATGTTACATTATGTTATATAAGATTAGATTTTACTATCATAGGATATGTTGATGCCGATTATATATGTGATCTTGATAAAAGTAAATCCACAACAGGATATGTGTTTACACTAGCTAGAGGAATTGTGAGCTGAGTTTCAAAACTTTAGTCAGTTGTGGCTACGTCAACAGTAGAAGTAGAATAAGTAGTAGCTACACAAGCCAATAAATAGGCAGTGTGATTGAAGATGATTTTGGAAGAAATTGGACAAAAATAAGAGAACATTACTATACAAAGGCAATCAACGTTGACAAGTTTATTTGGTGTCAATCCTCCTGTGGCCTGATGGAGACGTAAGCAACATGAAGTGATAAGGTTGAAAGAATAGTGTGAAGATATGATTGCTTCTTAACTAAATCTTCAAGTGGGAGAATTCTCAAAAATTCAGTGCCAAATAAGCCAAATAAACACGATATAAAACAAAGGCATAAAAGATTTTTAAAAAAAGAGAGACTCTCTTGCCTATAAATTGGTAGGAGAGCATAGGAAATAAAGAAAGTAAAAATAAGAGAGTGAGAGTGAGGAAGAGAGGAAGAGAAAAAAAGAGAGAAAAAAAACAAAAATATTGTGTGAATTTTTTAAGGTATAGTTCTTTCCTTGTAATCCTCTAGTTTTTCAGTAGTAAAATTCTTTTATCATTATTCGTGGTTTTTACCCTAAATTAGGGATTTTACATGTAAAATTTATATTTTATTTTATCTTCAATATTTTTAATTTTGTTTTTGTTATGACCTACTCTATCCAAATCCCAATTTTGCTCAACATGAAATATGAAAAGAAAGCTAATAAAGAATTAAAGCAATATGAAAATGGTGTTAGTGGACCAACGCAAAAACCATATAGTGGACAAATAAAACATTCTCATAATAAAATAAAAGAGTGTATCAAAAGGCAGGAAGCAAACATAAGTGTGGGACCTCATCCTTGGTTTGAATTTTCCAACTCAGATTTTTACTAAATCTCGTATACATGTTGGTTTTCAATAAGTTAAGATATATATATTGATAGGTTGCTATCTATCACCATTGTTTACGAGCACAAACTGTAGCAGATACAAACTCCCTGAACGATTGGTATACTTTGTGGTATTGTAATTAGTTTACGAGCACAAACAGTGTATAATTAGATTTTTACTACAATTTTTTATTTATCTTACACAAACTAGTAACACATGAGCATATGACATATCTCATTGTTCATTTCATTTCATTTCATTTCATTACATTGCATTGCTATATTGTCGTATAGTAACAAAAGTGTTAGATAATTTCATTAAATGGCTCATATAATTTGATTTAATCATATAAAATGTCACCGTTATTTAAATGGAGATAATAATTTAATTAAAATAATTATTTTGATGTATTTACAATGACAAAGAATAAAAATAAAGATAATAACGACGAGGTGTAGTTTGAATTTTAAATAGAGATAAGTATCCTCTCTCTCTCTCTCTCTCTCTACCTATTATGTTTTCACATATCATTTGATCAGATAATGTAAGGAAAATAACAAGACAAAGATCAAGAAAGAGAAAACAAAATTTAAGCACATCTTGAAAATTTGCAGAGATTATCTATTAAAGAAAATGAAAACACTGATCAAGGTACGCTTATCATGGTGTAAAAATTATTAGATTCTAACATCCTAGAAATTATGTATTTAAATTTACATGATAAAGTTTTCTATGTATAAAATTCTTACATATGGTATTAGAGTAAGGTTTTAAGAATCAATAATATTCTATTTAAGAAATTTATTAAAGAAAAAAATAATTATGATATTATATTTTGATTTCTTGTGATTATCTTATCATGATGATTAATGATATACATCTAAGATTATTATTATTATTATTATGTCGCTTAATTTAAATATTTAATATGATATTATATATGATAAGAATAAATGCTACAAAAAGAAACCTAAAACAAAATTTTTGGTTAAGAAATAAGGTTGGAATGGATGGATTAACGGTTTAAAAAAGGTTTGCATCGTAGAGGAAAATAGGGGGGAAGATGACGATGGACAACTTTGAAACTATGTCGTTTTGTTGTTAATAAGGGAATTAAATGGCGATACCTAAGAGCTAAATGGCATCATTTATGTGTTGTTATTTGGCTTCCCAGATATACTTAAATGGTGGTTTAGTACAGGTTTTTCCTTTCATTTTCCTTTTACAAAACCCTTCTAAATGTAAATTTAGGACAAAAAAACTCATCTAATCAACTCAAAATTAATATTAATGAAAACTCAGGTGATTATACAATCAAATTGTGCAAGAATATGCTCTAAAAGCACTAAAATTAAAGAAATTAAACTCAGAAGATTTGAGATTATAAAGAAAGCTAAACGAAAACTAAAAGAGCTAAAACAAAACTAGGAAAAGACTTAATGAAAACACTTCAAAAGCAATTAAAACAACTTAAAAGAAACCTAAAGAGAAGAAAAATGAAGCTTAACAAGAATAGACTAAATAACCTAGGACAAAAAGGAAACTAGCTAAAAGACTTAATAAAAACAAAAGAAAGAACAATAGAACAACTAAATTTGAAAAACTTGTTTGAAAACTAACTAAAATAAGATCAAAGAAGCAAATTAAAGTTAAAAAGGGACCAAAATTAAGAAAACCAAATTTAACACTAAAAAGGCTTAAAATGAAATCAATAAAAGACTAGAGAATTGACACTTTAAAGTCACATTAATTAGAAACTAAGAAGATAAACAAAAACAAAGAGGATCACAAACATATATTTAAATAATTAAAAGAGTCAATAAGCTTAGCGAGGGTTGGAAAAGAAGAGAACGTCAACAGGTTCTTTGGCACTACTTGACAAATATAATTTGGCCCTTTGCCTAGTGATCTCAAAAGTTAATTGTCTATTAGAAACTTCAATGGTACTAGAAGGATAAACATTAACCACATCGAATGGAATAGTCTTTTAGGATTGTAATTTTTAGGAAAAAAATTTAATCATGAATTATAAAACAAAATTTTATTACAAATCTTAAATTTGTGAAGAATGATATTCTTTTCATGCCATTTCTTCAAAAAGGAATTCTTCTAACTTACTTAATTATAACAACATTTGCTTACTCACTTTCTTTTAGTCAAAATTTAGAAAATTTTTAGCTCAAAATGCCTTGTTCTCTAACTCAACTAGCAAATGAAAAGATTTGCACTAAATCAAGAGATATGGAGACATGCTAATAGGTGTCTTAAATGGATTGCGATATGCGCATAATGTGTCAACCAATTTTTAGAGACTAATCTTTCCTTAAAGCACTAACGGTCTTTTATAAAATTATTTTAATTTCATAATTTGAAATTTTTACCTGACCGCTAGTCTGTGGATGACAAGGTAAGACAAATTTATGAGTTATACTATACTTTTACAAGAGGAAATCAAATTGCTTATTGTAAAAATGTAAACTTCTATAAAACATTATTACTCTTGGTGTTCCAAATCTTGTACAAATATTGTTCTTTAAAATTTTAACCATACTTCTTGCATCATTAATAGACAAAGCAACTTCTTTAATCCATTTATTTATGTAATCAACTACGACTAAAATATATTGATTGGAACATGATTTAGGGAGAAGACCCATAAAATCAATATCCCAAACATTAAAAACTTTGCAGACCAAAATATTATTTAAGGGCATTTCATGTCTCTAGAAAATATTTTCCATTCCTTAGCAATTGTCACAAGATTTCACAAAATGAAATGCATCATTAAATAATGTAAGCCAATAGAATCCAGATTCTAAAATTTATATGCAGTTATTATAGGCCCAAAGTGTCCTCTTATTTCCTTAGAATGAAAATAACTTTAAATAAAAGGCATTTCTTCAGTAAGAACACAACTTCTTATTATTCCATCACCACAATTCCTGTATAAGAATGGATCATACCAAAGAAATCTTTTAATATTAGTTAGGAATTTTTCCTTTGCTAATAAGATAGATTATAAGGAAATATATTTCAATCTATATAATTAACGTAATCAACATGTCATGGTGATTGCTCTTTTACTACTAATAACTATTCCTTGAGAATCATTTCTTTAATATTTTGATTCTCTCCTTCTTACATAACTTCCTGACTTAATCTTAATAGATGGTTAGCAATAAAGTTCTCATCACCCTTTTTGTCCTTTATTTCTATATCAAATTCTTGTAACAAGAGGACCAATCTAATCAACCTTGGCTTTGCATCAAGCTTATTCATGAAATATTTTAAGACTAAATGATTCATACACACTATCACCTTCTAAAGAATCAATAAGATAAGAATTTATCAACAGTAAATACAACAGTGA
>JAOXYD010067934.1:0-12740 GCA_028565735.1 Pinacopodium congolense | reverse complement strand
ATTTTCACGATAAATATATTTATGTTACTCTCACATATATACATTAATAGAGATATTGAATTTATAAAAAATAAAATATTTTTATGATTTTTAAAATTTTTAATTTATTACTTTATTAAAAGCACACATCATTTACAACATATATTTCTTTAATTATTAATAATTTTATTTTAATTATTAAAATTTTTCATTAATTATGTTTAATACCATTTAGGTCCTTATAGTTTGGTAAACTATCTATTAGGTCCCTATAGTTTATAAAACTATCAAAATGATCCTTAAAGTTTCAAATTACTTTTACTATTAGTCTAGTACCACGTAGCATATCCTCGTGACACTATCGTTAGTCTACATAGGACAAAAATAATAGAGGGATTAACGGTGAACGTAACTTGAAGCTTTATGAACCTATTTAATAGTTTTGAAACTTTAAGGACCTAATTGATAGTTTATCAATCCTCCAGGGATATGGATGAGTTTAGCCCTTTATTTTATTTAAAACTTACAGGTATAATTAGATCGCAAGTAAGCACATCAACAAAGTTAGATAAGGATGAAGAAGGTAAACTAGTAGATGTCAATTTTTATCAAGGTATGATTGGAAGTTTATTATATCTTATTACTAGTAGAGCTAAAATCATGTTTAGTGTATATTTATATGCCCAGTTTCAACCATCATCTAAGGAATCCAATCTATTAGCTACAAAATTGATAGGTATTTGTTTTGAATAATGCATTTAGGTCTTTGGTAACCAAAGAGCTCATGTTTAGACTTAATTCAGTATTTAAATATAGAATATGTGAGTAGTTTACTAGCTACGAGTAATTATTGTATACACAAAACCTATGGCTTAGACAATAACTTAAGGATTATGGTTTGAACTTACCATGACACCTATTAGGCATGACAATACAAGTGCCATTTTTTTAACTAAAAGCCCTTTTTTAACATTCTAAAGCAAATAATATAGAAATTTAATATCATGTTAGTGGAGATCATGTTCAAAATAGGGATGTTGAATAGAGTTTCTTGATACAATGTCCAAATTAGCAATTTTTCTACTAAACCAACGAATTAGGATAGGTTTTGCATGATTAGAAGAAAGTGAGGTACGATAGATGGTAAGTATTTGTGATATGTTATTATTGGTTTAACTTTTTTATGATCCAAAAAGGTGAGAGTAGGTTATGATATTATGTTCTATTTTGAAGGAGCTAGAATTTCAATAGAAATAATGCATTAAATTGGGGTTTATGAATTTTAATCAATTTAGATGGAATTTGTAAAAATTAATTTTATAAAATTTGAAATTGTTACTAAAATATGAATAATTTATGAGGAGATATAAAAATTTGATAATTTGATAATTTTGAGCTATTAAAACAAGTGTTGGTTAAATGAAAATTTTTTATTAACTTGTTAGATGATGTTGATATTTTTTTTAGTTTTTATAATTTTAAAACAACTCTTTATTGAACTTGTGGTTGTTTTAAATAGTTTATAAATGAGAAAAAAATTTATATGTGCTTTTTTGTGAGACTTTAAGCGGTGTTGGAACCAACTGCTTGTTTGGGTTGGTTTTATTGTGTCTTATATCATATGGTTTTGCTATCATTAAAAGGTGATAGATAGTTTTACCAAGGGATGTTCTGGCTTCGTTTGATGATGAAAAAGCCATCATGATAATAATGCTATTTTCATGTTTCATTTTTGCTTTAAAGATAGGATCAAGAGATATATTTTTAGGCCTTAGAGCATATAAGGAGAATATGATCAATAAATATAAAAGAATCAAACTTAAAGACCAAGATAGTAAATTTGAATAGGTTTCTTATTGTAATTTTTTATATAGTCTTGCCTGATCTTTTCATAGTGCTTTAAAGGGCTCTATTCATGCCAAAATGAATCATACTTAACTAGTTACATATAGGTTACATGATGAAGAAGAATTGTATATAAAATTATTTTCAAATATTCCTCTTGATACATAAAATTGATTTTGGAAAAGTATTTGATAAGTGTGTGTGTTAAAGAAGATTCCAAAAATATTGAAAATTTTCTTAGGGTTTTTTATTATGTAAAAATGTGTTGAGTTGTGTTAAAAACCACTGGTTGACTAGCAGATGAGATTGGTTGACCACTATGTGATTTTTACAATGATTATTCAACAAGTTGAAGGTATTAGAAGACAAGTGCAAGTTATTAGTTAACCGATAGATTTAGGAACCAATTTACAATAGCTAGAAACCAATAGTAAATAAATAAATGTGAATTAATGAGTCCTAATGGCTAGTAGGCTATTTTTCAACTACCAATAAGTATGTTTCAATGTTGTTTATACATCAAGAGGTGTGCTGAGCATTATTGAGTGGTTTTAGCATTTAGGTGATTATTTACTTGATTTTAGTGTGTGTTTTTATGATGTATAGTGCATTTATTCTTGCATTGTTAAGAGAAATTTTAAACTCTTTTTATGGCTTGTGTGAGAAGCCTTTTTTAAGTGCATTTTTTAAGGAGTGTTATTTGTGAGATTGAGATATTGTATGGGTTACCCTAGAGTCTGTGATTAATTAGGAGGAACTATTATAAAGTGATTACTATGATAATGAAATTCCTAACAAGGTTTTAGGAAGTGGATGCAAGTGTGAAATTAGACTTTGAATTATTATATATTAGTTTGCATCTCTTTTTCCTTATCTTTTTTTATTTTTCAATTTTATTTTATTTTAATTAATATTATATATTATGCGCCAAATTGTTGAAGTTTCTACATTTTTTTTAAATAGAATAGATTTAGGTGTTAAAAACAGAGAAAATTTAAGGCGTCTAATTTAAGCACTTTTTATATACCATTTAGGAACCAACAGCAAGTGCACCCTATCAAAAAATAATATAGGGTTGTGAGTTTAGATATTGTCTCTTGAAGGGATCTACTGTAACTACTAGGTCAAAATGTGTTTGATTACCTAAAAAACTTTGAATTAAAATGATTAACTAAACTAAATAACTAAACTAATAAAAAAGTATGTGATGAGATAGAGGTTTTATCAATCTTAGAATCTAGCTAATGTTTTAGGCTATAATAGATTAACTAAGTCTAGGGAAATACTATGTTGAAAAGATTTAGGTTTAGGGTATCTTCACAAAAATAGGTTTGAGCTATGGTTTGATCAGATCCTAATTTATCTTAATCCAAATTCATTGTTTGGTCATTCAAAAAATTAGACAAGTAGGAATAAAGTTTAGGAAATTCAAACTAAAAAATTCTTTTAAGATTTAAGAACTTCATAAGGACTTGAAGTTTGTTTATTCATCTACTCTCTTTTTTTTAATTGGTTTTTCCCACAACTGAAGCCAATCTCTTCAATCCTTAATTACCTTATAATCTACCTAGGTGATTAAACTAAGGCAAAAAAAAAAAATGAAGCACTTAATTAAAAATAACTTTAACCCAAAAGAAGGTCAATAGAACAAAAACAATGTATTATCTTAACATTAACTAAGGCAAATTAAATATACATAATCATCAATAAGTACAAGGACCTACACAAAAAGCACATAATTTTTTAACGAGAACAATGAGTTCGGAAAATGGAGTAGAATATTAAAGATTTTATCTGAACAACTCTATCCCAATTGACATTTGCTTATCTAATATATTTGGATCTAAACTAGGAACACTTAAAACTCAATACTTCATGTTTATTTTAAAAGGTTGAAAGAAAATGGTTAAACAAAGGGTTGTTCTACTTTTGTTTTACTGATGAGTAAACCTTACTACTAGTGATTTTGTTAATCTTAAATATTAAGGGCTATAGAGGATAAAATGGACATTATAAAGGTTAAAGGAAAAGGCTCATGATGAAGACCATGATATAATGAATAGGTAATTTTATATGTAAGTTTAATGTAGTCATGTATTGGTCTTTCGATAGTTTTGATGAGCTAACAATATTTATTATGCATTTATGATTATTGATGTTGCATCTAAGATACATAATAAAGAGTAGTTGTAGGTGAATGGATTTAAAAGATTCTTTTGATATAATAAAATGATTTTTGGAAATTAATGTGATGTGATGTGATGTGTGTGTGTGTGGGGGTGGGGGGGGGATGTGTGAAAAATAGGTTAAGTTATATGAAGTGATTAAGGGTTCTGTTAATTTAATAAGTTAAAAATGATAGGATAAATTTTGAGATTAAATTGTATTAATGTGTGTGATTGTGTTGACGATGTTTGAAAAGAAGATGTTAAGGTATATAAATGTGATAAATTATATGAATGTGTCTTTTAGAGACGTTAAAAATTATTTGGAAGTGATTTGGATGTTTTTGTGCTTCAAAGTAGCATGGAAAACTAGTCTAGCAAAGGACTAGTTGACTGATGTATGGAATATTTGGTAGGACTTATCGTGTAGTTAAAAGAATTAGCTAATTAGTATATTAGATTGGTCAACCAAACGTAGTAGTATACAGGCACCAACAGACATAATGTAATGTGTAATTGTATTAAATACATTGAAATGTTAGCGAATTATCAATAATGGGTTGTTAGAAGTTTTAACCTATAAATAGGTGTTTTATGTCTTGTTTATGAATCAAAGAGTCAGGGTACAACTCTAAAAGTGAATTAAAGGAAAAATTGTGTTAGTGAAGTTTTTATTAAAGTTGTGTAAGCTTCTTCATTTATACATTTCTAAGTGATTTATGAGCCCCTAAACACTTAGGTTGGTCAAGTGAGATATTTTTTTAGAAGTGTATTTTATAATGTGATATGACAATGAAATTTATAAAGGGTTACACTTGTACCCATTGAAAAAGTGAGTGGATGTAAACGTTATCCTATAGCTTTATGAAAAAAAAAGGGTATTGTATTTGCTCTTGAAGATAATGGAATATCCAAAAAGGTATTGTTGAGTGGACATAGGTGAAGAGCTTGTTATCAAACCACTATAAAAATTGGTTTGTGTCCTTCTTCCTTATCTCTTTTGTTTTTATTTTTAAATTCAATTCATATTATCTTGTGTATAAAATTGTATGATATTATCTCAATCACATTATATTTTGTTTAAGCTTTTCATTTTTTATTAATCATAATTTAATTATATTATTACTTTCATTAATTGAATTGTTTAGCTTATGGATTTTATAGATTTTAAGAGGAAGTTTTGCAATTAGGAGCAACAGATTTAGAAAGACTAAGAAAGATTAGAATTACCTAATTTACCCCCATCTTAAGTGCCACATAAGGAACAATTGGTATTAGAGTGTAAGTTTCATATAATTAATCCAATGAATTAGTGAACAAAGCTTATAACATGACACTTTTTGCCAAAGGTGTAGATACACCCTTGTTGTTTAGTAGAAATGATTATTTGTGCTGGAAAATTAGAATAAGGTCTTTTATTATAGGCAAAAATATAGATTTAAGGAACATAGTTTTAAAAAGCCCCCTTATTCCTACAAAAATAGTAAATGGGCAAAAGGTTCCTAAGGAAGAAAAGGAATGCGACTTTAATGATATGGAACTAGTCTCTTTAAATAATAACACTATGTATATTTTACTTTGTGCATTAGATAGAAATGTATTTGATAAAGTTTCAAAGGGTACTATAGCTTATGAGATTTTGTGTAGATTGAAGCTACTTATGAAGGTACCAACCCTATCCAAGAAGTAAAGAAGAAGTCCTCTAAAGAAGAAGTTTCTTACACATGTTTTATGGGATTTGAATAGGTACGCCCTTATTCTTGAAAAAATGATGATGAATCTTCTTGTTAAAATTCAAGTCATGATAAAAATTATTGTGTTGTAGATTTTTTTTAATGATAAACACTTGACTAAGAAAAGAAGAAGCTATCTATTAAATACAAGGAAACATTGAAATTATTATATGCATATGAAGAGTTACATAAATTAGAAATTAAATAAAAATTGGTGAATGAGAGTGCATTAAAAATTTTCATTCAGTACGATATCCAAAGATTGATAAAGGAAAATAGATCTTTGAAGAAACAACTAGAACTGATGAATGAAAATAATGTTAAGCATGAATTAAGAAAAGAAAACACTTCTTTATTAAATAAATTAGAAAGTGTCAAGTACTTATGTCTAGTTTTACAACAAGACAAGACAAATTAGAATGAATGCTACGATCGCAAAAATAAAAATCAAGTGATAGAACTGGTCTAGGATTTACTCATATAAATTCTCCATCAAGTATTAAGATCATTTTTGTTAAAAGTAGGAATTAGGAATAATATATACCTAGACCATCCATGGAAATGTGGCATGTTCTTCTAAAAAAAAAAGTAGATAGCATCATTTTTTCTTGTATATAACTAGACCTAAAACTAGGAAGGGATTGCATAAGAACAAAAATAGACATAATTACATAGGAATGTAAAATCACAAAATGATTCATACAGACGTTTTGTAAGGAAGAATATATTGGCTCATTATCGTGATCCTCATATGAAAGAAAAAAGGTCTATAAGGATGTCTCATTCATACCATAGGAAGACATATAGTGACATAAGTCTTAAGAACAAACTACATGGTAGACATAATAATTGGATGCACTCCCCACCTAGGCAAAACTTTCACATGTTAAGGTTAATGAGTCTAGACATAGATACGTGTATAGACATGTATATAGGGGTCATACACCATTGTTGTGCAATTTTTTTGAGAGTTGTGGATATGTTGAACATTTTTGTTTCGATAAATTAGGTACTTTAAATGTTTCTACAAAGGTTGAAGGAAGGTAAATAACCCTTAAGGACCCTAGCTAGTATAGGAACTAAACATCTATTAAATCTTGTTTATAGGTCTATGCACATTAAGAGTATCTCCAGAAGTAAAAGAAGAAAATTTCCAAGACATATTGTTGAATTAAGGAAGAGAAGAAATTGGTTATATACAAAAGGGATGTACTGTTGATTTAATGCTCACTAAACTCAAATAAATTTATCAATAAATATGCTAATCAAATTCAATTCAAAACCAACAATACGATAGCATGCCAGTTAACAAGTAATAAAGTGAAGTATTTTTATGAACTTGAGTGTTAATCCCACAGGGAAAGTTTGACTACTAGGGAAATTAGATTATAATTATCTAGAGAGGCTCAAGAACACTAAATTAATGGGGTAAGATTAACTAAAATAACCTAAAAGCTTTCCAACTTTGCAATTGTATTCCAAGTTACTTAAATATTACTAAATTAATTAATTAGATAATGACTAGGAATTAAATGACTTAATTAATTTATGAAATGAATTGAAAATTGTAATCTAAGGCCTTCACTAAATCAAGACATTGCTATGGTTAAGTGAATACCTTTTCTTTAACCATCCTAAATTGAAGTTTGGCCGTTCATCAATTAATTCGCATTAGGCTTAAAGTTCAAAAAGTTTTAATCTTAAAAACTATATTCAAGATTAATGCCCTCATGATTGACCAAAGTAGATTTCTCAGATCATTGATTAAAATTATGTTGTCTACTGAATTTTCCAATGATTAAAGTGGAGATCATCAAATCTTTAACCATTTTTAATCTCATCTTAACTGGCCAACTGAAAATAAGCATTAAGATCTTACATAAACAAAGATTATCAACTAATAATTTGTTTAAATCTCAACTAATACATTTAAGAACTTGTCCTTATCATGAAATCAACTTAACACATTATATATATATAACTAAATCATATTGAACTAAGAACACATTTATGCATACATATGAATAAAGAGTAAGAAATAAGTGATAAAAGGGTTAGCTTTCACCAAAAAAAGCTCCAACATATTATACAACCTTCAATCACCTTGACAAACTCCTAGAATCCTTAATTACAACCTGAAATAACCAAAAATGAAGCTGGAAAAGAGAAACAGAAAAGAAACCTAACCTACAGGCAAAAAAGAGAAAAGCTAGACTAAATCTACTCTAATATGGCTACATATCATGTTAACTAATGCAAATTTAATCTCTGGAGCTTCATTTATATGTCTGGATCAAGTGGAAAGCAAGTGGACACATTTCAGCCAATAGGAGTTGAGGATCCAACTAGAAAAGGCTCGATAGGTAGTAAATGGCACTTAAAGCGGAGTAAAATGGCACCGTAATATCCCCGTCATTCGAGTCCCTATTCAAAGAAAACTAGTGATACTCTATACTAAAATAGTAGTATAGATAACACGTTTTACTCTCTGTTTTCAAGTTTCAACTGCATTTTTCCAAATTTTCCTAACTTCTTTATATCTAAGCTGCAAAGTTACAAATCCAAAAGATAATTAAACACTTTAAAATTAGTTTTAAAGTAAATGTGCATCAAATTACACTAGAAAACACTATAAATCAAGAACTTATTAGGTACACTTTTAATTTAATCATACCATACATTACACAGAATTAACTTGAATGATTCTTAATGTTTTGAATGATATTTGATTATTCAAATGATGTAAATGTTTTAGATCCAAGATTTCTAGTTTGTCTTAAGGAAAATTTCAGTAAAGTGATAGATTAAACATTCATCATTGTCTTCATTATTTCTTGATGAATGTTCTTAGTATGTAATTAACTGGTGCTTGATGTTTTGATCAAACTAAGGTGATTATTTGAATGCCTTCAATTCATAATATTTGGGAAATTGTGTAAAGAAGTGTATGAATATGATTCTTATAAAAAGAGCCTTGTATAAGGGAGGAAGAATAAATTTTGTGGCATAATTGAATTAATACATCTTTTATTGTTTAAGGTTGATACCCCTCATGATCATTGTCTTAAAGGAGCAAGAAAAAATTTTGTGGCATAATTAAATTAGTATATCTTTTATTATTTAAGGTTGATACCCCTCATGATCATTGTTTTAAGGGAGCAAGAAGAAAAATTGTGGCATAATTCAATTATTATATCTTTTATTGTTTAAGGTCGATACCTCTTATGATCATTGTCTTAGTTCATGCACTTCCTTAAACAGTTTACAACATATTTAAAGGCATTGATATAATCACCTTAGTTTGATCAAAATATCAAGCACTAATCAATTACATACTAAGAACGTTCATCAAGAAATAATCAAGACAATGTTTAAGCTAACACTTTACTGAAATTATCCTTAACACAAACTAGACTTCATGCCTATAAAACATTTACAGCATTTGAATCATCAAATATCATTCAAAACATCAAGAATCATTTAAGTTAATTTAATTTAAAGTATAGTATGATTAAATACCTCCTATCATCTATATTCATTTATATGAAATATTTACTTTTTTAAAGTAATAATTTCTATCTATTAAATTAACTAAGATATGATGATATCTTTAAAATTTTAATGAATTGCACATGACATTTAGACTTTGCATAATTTACGTTTGATAGCTTGAACATTTATACTTGTTCTAATGAATTTGACATGACATTTAGACTTTGGAGTATTGATATTTGATAGCTTGAACATTTATACTGTTTCTTAGTTTGATGAAGGGGGGAGGGGGTTGACAAGTTTAATGCCTTTGAACTTTATAAGTGCTTGTTTTTAGCTTATGTTTTACTTAGGGGGAGTTTGAATTTCTTAAAAAAGTAACAATTTAGTTGGAACACATGAAACCTACAAGATGTGATGATGTCATATGAAAATTTGACATAAGTTTTTGTGATTACCTTTTAAAAGGGATAGATTTGAAAATAATTAAATTAAGGAGATTTTATAATTTGTTGAGTTTTAATGATAAGTTTATCTTATATTTGGTTTCATAGAATGATTGAGAACTTTGGTAATATTTTTGTAGTCTTATATTATTGTGTTTTTTAAACATTCTTAATGATTAAACTTAGAGGGAGCCTAATTGTAAAACCTTTAAACTTGAATTTGATTTTCATGTTCTTATAATTTGATTGTTTACGACTTGCTTTAATACATGAATTTAGGCGGAGTACAATTTTTGTTAAACTTGTGAGTTTTGATAACTCCTCTTCTGTAATCTTACATTATGATATTATGTCTTACTTAGTCTAACTTTTGAACCTTAATGAATATAATGAATAAATTTATGGGGATTCATAGATCTAAAAGAAGTTGTAATGAATTTGAATTTGTAGAATTGGTTGAATTGTTGATTTTTGATAAACTTTGGTGGAGTTAATTACTTTGGATAACTTGATATTTATTGAGAATTGATAATTGATGTGAAGTTTTTTAAGTATGTTTGGATTTTTAATTGTGATATTGCAAGAGATTGTTTCATTGTTTTGGTTTTATATAAAAGGGGATGCATCTTTTTGGAATCCCTAAGTGGTATTAAGTTGTATTTATCTAGGTATTATGGATTTTGAACTGAGTTTTGGATATATGGTAAAAAAAGATTTAAGTTTTTAAACTGAAATTAATATCATATAATTAATACGAAACTTTTTGGCATAGAACCTTAAGTTATATTTGATTTTGATAACTGGTATAGAGTTTCGTTGGGTTTCGTTGGCTTCTCATGTTATGATGACGGGATATAAAAGGGGAGTGTCCCTTCTAACGCTCTTAAGTGTATTGGATGTTTTGGTACTTGATTTAGCTTTGTAATCTTTTGAAAATGTGATGAACTTTTTTCTTAAGATTTTTTTATGACATTTTATTATGATTTTAAATGAGTTTGTCATGTCATTCTTAGTGTTACATGAAGGGGGGAGCATATTTGAGAGAACTTTCAAATAGCTTTGAAACTTTCAAGTGGCATTAATAAAGGTTTATTAGTATTAGAGTGATATGAACATTAATATGTAAACTTTTTTATTACTACAAAAATGAGGAGAAAATGTATGAAATTATATTAAAGGGAAGACAAAAAATGTTTATATATGATTTTCTGTTTGTATGTACTTTTTCTTGTTATATGTTTCTTATATCACATGAATTTGTCAACATAAAAAAAGGGGAAATTGCTAAATTAAGAGTGGTTCCACCTTTGTTTTGATAATGAAAAAATGTTATTATTGATGATTTTTTATGGTTGATATGTTGAAAATATAAAGTTGGAGATAATGTGTAAGTCTAGAAATAAATATGGTTGATATCTTGGTCTTTAGTATTAATGAGTTCACATCGTGCATTATGCGTTCATAATTAGTGAAATTACATATAAGATCCATAATAAAGAGGAGTTGTGTGTGAATGGAATTAGAAGACCTCTTAATTTACTAAATAGATTTTTAGGAATTAGTATGAAGTGTGTGTTTTAAGGTTTGGTGTGAAAAAGAGGATAAAGTGTTTGAATTGATTAAAGGTTGTATAAAATGAAGTAGTTGTAAATGATAGGATGAATTTTAATATTAGAATGTGTTAATGTGTATGATTTTGCTATAAATATGCAAAAAGAAAATGTTATGGGAATATTTGCTAAGAAGTGTTTAGAGTTGATAGAAATTAGTTGGGAATGATTTGAATGTGTTTATGTGTGAAACTCATATGAAAAACTAATATAGTAAAGGACTAGTTAACTAGTGCATGAGATAGGTCAACGATGTATGAGATTGGTCGACTGAATGTAGCAGTACACACCAACCAATAGGTAGAATTCAATGGTATATTATATTAAATGTATTGAAACATTAAAAAACAGTAAAAAACGGTTAGTTAAGCGTTTTTCACTTATAAATAGGTGTGTTTGTTTGATGTTTATACATCAAATAGTTAAGGAATAATTTTGTTAGTGGACAGAAACAAAAAGTGCTTTGTTTTGTATGCTTTAATTGAGCTTTGGTGGGTTTTTTTTATTGAAGTTGTGAACTTCTTTGTGCATACTTTTCTAACCAAAGTTAGTCATGTGGGATATTTTTTAAGAATTGAATTCTATGGGATGGTGATATTTATAGTGAATGTAGTGTTGGGGAGTGGATGTAAAAGAAGAGGTTGTCCCAAAACTATTTAAAAAATGTTTTCCCTTCTTCCTTATATCTTTTATTTTTAAGTTGTTTAAATTCAATTCATATTATATTGTGTATATAATTGTATCATATTATTTTCATCATGTCTTATACTGTTTAAAATTTTCATATTGTTTGTTTTGGAGATAATAATTATACAATTGATAAACCTTTAGGATTTTTTCAATTGAGTGACAAACCTTTAAAATTTTTCAATTGAGTAATCAACATTTAAAAAGTTCTTTAGCTAAAGTAAAAACATTAACTTTAATTTAATGTTAAAATGGCAAACGGACTTGCCACATTAATATCCACATGGCAAAAACACGTCATCTTCCATGTGAACAACCCCCTACCTTTAAAATTTTTCAATTTAATGACTAATCTTTTAAAAAGTTTTCAATTCAATGATTAATCTTCTGAAAAATTTTCAATTTAGTGACCAACCTTTTAAAATTTATTGAATTCATGTTAAATTTAATTTTTATAAAAATAATAAGTGATTAATAAACCATTATTTCATTATGAAGTATTCTATAATGATTTTTAAGTTTAATTAACAAATATATGACTTATCCCTTCAAAATATAATAAACTATTTTTTTGAAATAGAATAATTTTATATATAAATAATTTTACAATTATATTGTAATATATTTGATTTTCAATAGAATAAATTTTAATTATTCAAAAATATTTTAAGATTGAATATTTTTCAATTATAAATAATTGTTGAATCCAACATATACAAATCAATATAAATAAGAAATGACTGCAAATATCACATGCAGATTTCATATATAAAGGTCATAAGC
>JAOXYD010067913.1:0-12740 GCA_028565735.1 Pinacopodium congolense | reverse complement strand
AAAGTAAAAAAAGGTTGGAAGAGTAGGTTAAAATTAAAAATTAAAAAAAAGTGAAGAGGCGTGAGTTGGGCTAGATTGGGTTGAAAAGGGTCAGACCAATAGGTTAAACTGGTCGAACCGGTTAAATTAGTGAATTAAATCGGGTTGAATCAGTCAAACTGACTGGTTTGACCCTTAACCCCTCAGTTTTTAAATATAACGGTTTTTAAATGAAATCAAATCGATAAACCGACCGGTTATGGATTAACCGGGTCAAACCGATTAGTCCGATCTAGTTTCTCAATCATTGCTACAAAATAATAAGACAAATGGAATTCTAATCTTCTTACGAATAAAGGAGAATCATTATAGTTGAATAATTTGATTTTAGAAATAATAATAGTATGAAATTGGTAATAATAGATCCAACGGTAAGTTCAGATAATCTCATTTAAAACAAAATTTGAGATTTTGCATATTGATTGAGTTTTTGCTTAGTGACCTTTGGTACTGTGATTGACAAAATCAAATATGTATGAGAAATGTTGTAATTCGCATTCACATTAAATTTTGTCTTCGTATATATTTTATATGTTGAAAAAAGAGATAATAATTATACAAATGATTAAGTTTTTATAATTTTTTAGTTAAATGATAAACTTTTTAAAAATTTTCAATTAATTGGTCAACTTTTAAAAAGTTTTTCAATTAATATAAAACGGTAGCTTCGTTAAGTTTATACTAATATGGTAGTGTCTATGTAGCAAAAGTATCACATCATCATTTATTTGTACATCCTTATTTTTAATATTTTTTAATTCAGAAAGAAAAATTTTAAAATATTTTCAATTCAACGAGTAACCTTCTAAAAATTTAAGTGTTTATATTGTTGTTTTAAAATTAGTTTTTCAAGTTGTTTCAAAAGTTGTCTAGGTTTGCTGTTCTAACTTTATTCTTGATTTAGACCTTATGTTTTATGTGTTCAATTATTTTTATTGTTGCGATCTATTTTTAAGTGATTGATTAAGGCTCTAATAGGTTTATTGAATATATTTTGCGTCATTTGGTTGGTTAAATTCGTGTGTTTTATAGGCTAGAACATATATCCTGCATATTTTGACAAATGGTTGCATATTTAATTTGGTTGTTTGATGATATAATTAAGTATTAATTGCTTGAGTTGGTTTGTTTATAATCTATTGATGTGTTAGGAGACTTGCCATATCATTTAATTGCTTTTAGAAATTTCATAATCATTTTAGATTGCATATGCTTTAGTGGAAAACCAAAGAAGGTGTGTTTTGGTTTCTAATATTTGGAAATTTGTTTGTGCTAGTTGTTAAGTAATTTAGGGACAACTCTTTGCCATTAAAATAAAGTTAATAGGTTGCCCTTGGCTTGTAGAAACAAGATTTGAGTTATTGTGATTATTAAATGTGAATTGGATTGTTTTATGTTATGTATGAGTATTAGAGATTGCATAAAAGCATTGTATTAATTGCATTTGATCCCTTTCTTAAATTTATTTTGATAAGGTTTTTAATAAGCTATATAAGTTTAATTTAAGGCTTAATGGAGCTTGATTTAGGAGCTATTTTGGTTGGATAAATTATTTTATATTACTGGTACTATAAGGGTTACTCTTCACCCATCGGAAAGTAAAATTGGTAAGTTCTTCTTGAACCTTAGAATTCAAGATTATTGTATGGGTTACTCTTGACTTTTGAACAAGATTGATGGGTTACTCTTCACCCTTAAAGTAAGATTATAAAGGTTCCTCTTGACCTTATAAATAAGATTATTGTAAGGGTTACTCTTCACCTAATTAAAGTAAGAATAGTTTTTAGTGAAAGTAAGAATGGTGTTTAGTGAATTTCCAACAAGTATTTGGAAAGAAGAAGTAGTATATCTTTAAGGTAGTCGAACTTCTATAAATCTTATGTCTTTCTCCATCCTTATCTCTTTACTTTTATGCTTATTGTGATTGTTTATTATTGATTGAATTTGACTAATTTGGCATAAGCATATCATTATATTTAGGTTGAATTTTAGTTAGAGATTACGTTTAATTAAAATTACCCTAAGGTATTTAGATTGTTTAATTTGGAAAGAAATTTTTTAACACCTAATTCACTCTCACTTTTCGGTTTCATAGGGCTAACATATTGCCATATGTTTTACAATAGACATTGATAATAGAGTAATTATAAAATGAAACTATATAACTTGATGAATGTTATGACTATAACCTATCCAATATGAAATCATACTGCTATTTAAAATATAACATATGATACCTTCAAGCTAATTATATGAATATTATATAGAAATCATATGAGCATATTACCATAATTATTAAAGTATTTTACATTTAAGATGTTAACATTATGTGTTTGCACTATCTTGTCAATTCATATGATAATACATAGTTGCATTAGACTTCATAATACGACATGTCTTAGTAAATATAATGTGTGAATAATCAAATCATATGAAAATATGTCTTCATAACCAAAGCACACATGACAAGTGAATTGAATAAGGTGATGAACGATGGGATGAATACCTTAAAGTGGTGAAAAGGGCGGGAGATCAAATATGGGCCCTCAAGCACATCAATTTTAAAGGAAAAAATATAGCAATAGCAAACATAAGATTAACCGATACATATACTTATATGTGGTAGGTAGTAAACATTGACTACCATTTTAGTTATGAAGTAGATGATAAGGTTTCAATTAGTTGGTGATATACATGGGAGAAATAGCTGTTATGGTGGGTGTATATGTTATAGTCGACATATAATGAGTTGTTTCATTTATGAGGATCAAAATTAATTTTTGGCTCCTCCTAAACCACCTTTACTTAAAATAAATGTTAGGAAAGAATGCCATTTGTGGTATCTATATACGTAACATTGCATTTTTTGATTCACAAATAATGGCTAATTCATGATTAGTTATAAGATTGACATAACATAATGATTAACCTTATTTGCAATTTATATAATAAAGACATTGTTGACTGAGAAGTAATAACGGTTGGATGTAGATTTTTGTCATTGAATGTCATCTTGTTTATCGGTGAATTTAAAAATTTGTTGAAGAGAGGTGAAACTTGACTGATCTGATGTCATAATTCTCAAACTATATAAATTCAATTGATATTATGCCATATGACTCAAATGTGTCTAGGTTTTCAGGGGGAGAAAATGAGGGATTGATTTAATATTATTGCAAATTAATAAAATACATCCTAAAAGAAATATTTAAATGAATTTTCAATAAAATAAAATATGAAACCGATGTAGAATTATTTAAATCATATAAAGAAAACACAATTGAACTATATTAAAAGGCACGAGAAAATAAAAATTTAAACTCAATGTCGAAGTAGTAATGTTACAGTGAAAGTCAAAGTGACTTCATTTGCTGTCAAAATTTGATTTTATTCCTCTCACTATTTAAGTCCTTGTCCTTAAATGATCAAATTCTTCAATAATTAAGACATACTTTAGATCAAATGCCTTGGTTGTATCTTCAAAATTGTGAAAAGAAAAACCTTAACAAGACCTACTCATATCCTCTTATTGCCATAGTAAGCTACAAAAATGATTCCATAATTTCTTAGCCAGAATCTTTCTATGAGCAATTTTCCTATTGGTTAAAAGTAAAAACATGACTACTTTAGGAAAATAGCCAACATGTTATTTGTAATTGAACATAAAAGTTAAAATTGAATTAATTTAAAATTTAGCTAATAATAAAATTAAAATCAAAAGAAAGATCTATAACAAGAAATACAAATTGATTCCTTTTTAATAACCAAAATAAGTTCTTTGATTATTTTTCTTATTCATAAATATTCATAAATAGCCAACGATAACTAAAAAGAAAAGAAATAGTTTAAGAGAAAGCAATACTTAACGGCAGATGGAACTAGAATTTTGTAAGATAAGTAAAATTGACAAAGTCAGGTACATGACTCCATTAGATTGAGATGTAAGGAGCCTTCGTTGTTCTTGTGGACCTCAACCTTAAACTTCTCTTCACTACTTCCGTCTTGACCTTGAGGAGCATATCGAATTTTACTAAGCCATCCACCACCTGATTAAATATCCAATGATTTTCAGAATAAGTATAAAAAATCAATTAACGATAAACGCAATGATGAGAAGCCAGAGAACAAAAAAAAGCACCTAATTTTCCTATTTAATCCATAACAAACACAACTATTGGTCTATAGGGCCAAACCTATTACCTCCAACTACTACACACGGAACTTAAAGATGCGAACCCACCATAGACTCATACAACTAACCAATAAGCTGATGAAACTAATCTTTTGATTAGTCATGCTTGTATCAATTGGAAACAGAGAGATAAAAATAGAAAACATATTGTACTTGTTTTGATTTATAATAGAAAGTTTCCAAGTAAATAACATAAAAATCTTTCATAAGCTATAGAACTCTTGGCATAAGTTGAAGCCATATTTCAAGTGTTTACCAAAAATAGTCAAGATAAGTTCAGAGCCATTGTTCACCCGAAACATGAGACCATGCAAGAATTAAAGCCTCAAATGAAAAACAAGGATATAAGAGTTGAATATATACTGTGACAAGGAATTTAAAGGGCTAACCTCAGCCTTTGCATGAATTGGATCTCTGCTGCAAGATCTTCAAAGCATGGCTTGGCACATCTTGGACTGCAGAAACATGAATTGCCACTTCTTGCCATCTTGGAGCATGACCATCTAGTTTATTAGTTTCAGTTAACAACAATCCTACTTAGATTATAACCATGACACATCCTAAATTAAAAAGTTACCATTGTTAATATTGAAATGCCACTTCTACCATTAATCAGGATCTTAAATCCTAATGCAGCTCCTATATTCAAATATAAATTGCGATTTTCAAGATAAAGGAGAAATTTATCCAGTTACATCTTCTAATTCTCCACGAAAACAAACTTAGCAGTTAAATCATCATGATGAACTAAAGGTTCACAGTTGATAAGTCTTGATAAACAATTTGGAAGTGTAAGTTTCAAAAGTGAAAATAACATCACCACCATAAAAGGCTGTGAAGGAATAAGTAGTCAGTTGAAGGAAGAAAAGTAGCAGTAGCAACCAATCAAATCGATCATCATTTGCAACGATAAACCAAAGTGAGAAAAGTAGGGGACAATGACGAAAGAACCAAGCTTTCTTAATACCAAGATCATAAAAAGCAAAGGCGGGAGCATTGGTATCTTTCAGGAGCTTTAACCCCAACAATTCTTTAATGTTCAGCCATAGCCTGACCCAGAGCCTGGCTTCATACATCTTCTTCTCACCATTGTCAATATCTTTTATTGTCAAAACATAAATTAGACCCTCCACCAGGTGCTCTTTTGCCTTCACCACCCTCACAAACTCCAACATAACATTTTATGACAATAGCTTACAAAATAAAATCACTAATCTATACAAAATGTTGCAAACTTTTTTCCATATAAAATTTATGTAGCAAATACAAAACCTCCTTCTTCTTGTGTTCTTCAATAGCAAAATGAGTAAGAGCATCGATTTCAGTGTTGTTTTCAACTAAAATCTCGCAAAATCCTCCACTCATAGGCCTTACGTAGAATTGCGAAAATGCAGAAACATAAATCATAGAACCAGAAGAAAACAATCTCATCCCCCGTACTAGTAGGAAAACAAGAGCCATCAAGGAGAATCATATTAAAAGTAGACACCAAAATGTCATCTTAATTAAAACCCACATAAGCTTTCCAAGACTTGTGCTCTATAAACTGCTACTTTAGGTAAAATACTAGCACCTAAAATAGTGTATTTCAAGTTGAGAATGGAAAATAGCCTTTCATACACATACTTAATAAATCTCACCCGTTAGCACTTAACAACAATCATTCTGACGAGAATAATATCACAAGATTCATAAGCATATACTTGGAATAACAATGATTAAGGTTTAGTTAATTAGGAAACTCATGTAGGAACTAAGGGGTCGGTATTGTTATGCGTTGTGGTTTTTAGTTGTAGTTTTGATATATTTGTATTGGTTTTTGTGTTTTGTTCTCGATTTCTGTGTTTAACAAAACAAAAAACCAAAACCTAAAATATAAACCATACCAAACATCCCCTAAAATTATTGTTTTTCTGATATAAAATAATTAAGGGCAGATGTAATTTCTTGTCCAAAAACATTAATGTTGCTACCTTTTCAAAATTAGACTAAGTTTTTCATATTTTCCTACTTAAACCAAGTTCCCTTTTGATAGTTAAATATATTTTTCTTAAGCTAACAGTCATGCAATTATGTTTTAATTTGATTCATACGTGGAATTTTCTCTAAGGTTGAATATTCTTAATAAATGCCCTCTGGCTCTGTTAATTCTTAACATATGTCTCTTCTGTTAAGTTTCTCATATGTGGATTTTTCAAAATATGTCACATGTTAGTTTAAAAAAACTAAGGAAAAAATTAACAATAAAAGTCTATTGTCTTTTTAATAAATCACTTTTTTAAAAAGTATCAAACCATAATAACATATTGAGCATGAATCAAACTAAATGAGAAAGTGCGTGCTTTTGCTAATTTTCCTTATTATTAATACAAAATGTAGAAGACCTAAGTACCTAGAATTTAGATGGCAACTTGGTGTCTTATTATTTTCTTAAGAACAAATAAAATTTCATTAGGACAACTATAATCCTTACACCTATTCCAGTTAAAATCAATATCCAAAAGGAACTACATACATAATAGCATAGACATGATATGATGGTCAAGTAGTCAAGAGAATAGAAAATTGAATAAGGCAACTCCTATTCAACCTTTGTAGACAAAAACTTTCACCGGAAAAATGAATACTTCGTGACCTCATAAAACTTGATCTCACCTGAAAAAAAAAAATCTTTATATGAACCTGAAGTGTATAGGGGACAACACATGTATGAGCTTATCATCATAGCTGAACAAATCAATTTAAGAGCACAAGGCCAATCAAAATTACTACTGAAGTAATGCATGATTTGAAACTAGCTAATGTTGTTGGCCATTTACAAGAATCTAGACTTAAAGAATAAGATAATAGTTAGTGATTCAATATACTATAGGATTCTTATCAATCTCCAAGTCCCGCACTACATTAAAATGATCACATCAAGACCCAGTAACCCTCAATTCTGGCTTTACTCGGCAACTCTCTCCATAATAAGAGCACTACAAACAATAACATGGTTGAAACAATAAAATCTTTATATGAATGTATAGGGGACACATGTACGAGCTTATTAGCATAGCTAAACAAATCAATTTAAGAGCACAAGGCCAATAAAAATTACTACTGAAGTAATTCATGATTTGAAACTAGCTAATGTTGTTGACCATTTACAGGAATCTAGACTTAAAGAATAAGATAATAATTAGTGATTTAATGTACTATAGGATTCTTATCAATCTCCAAGCCCCTCACTACATTAAAATGATCACATCAAGACCCATTAACCCTCAATTTGGCTTTACTCAACAACTCTCTCTACAGTAAGAGTACTACAAATAATAACTTGGTTGAAACAATAAAGTGGATGGAATTATGAGCTGACTTGCACAGTTAGGGGTGTATGATAAGCCATTGATGCCATGTTGAAAGAAAGTGTTATTGTGTTGGTTAAGAAGTTGCCTTATTCTAGAAGTTGGAGCTTTTTTCAAGTCTAATATTTGTCACCACGCACTCACTTTCGCTTTCTCCACCATCATTTTAAATGCCCATGAAATCACCATATTGAAACAATGCAATCTAACATACTCCCCCTGCTCTCTCTCTCTCTCTCTCTCTCTCTCTCTCTCTCTCTCTTCTTTTGAATACTTCCTGCATATTGTCACGGGCTCAGACTCTTCCTATCGACGATCTGTGTGGCACTTTCAAACTCCTCCATTTGAGAATGCTTACCACAGCTTGAATGCTAGTTTAGCCTCTCACAAGCACTTCTTAAGATTACTTTGATTGAACACTTGGCAGAAGCTATATGAAATAAGAAAGATGGAAATGAACTCATAAGATTTTGGAGACCTTGAAGATTTCTCTCTATTACTCAAAGAGAGCTATACACTTAGGGAAAGTTTACAAATGAGAGGATATGTTACAAATAAATACCCTTAGGCTATTTATAGCTTTCCATCTCCTCAATGGATGGTGGGGATTTATTCAATCTAATAGTTACAAAGAATCTCTAGAATGTTCTACCATCTACTCCCACCTACCACCCACTAATCAAGGTACAATCGGTGGATCTAGAATCTTCCACCTACCTCTAGATGTGTAGAGAGTCTTCAAGAGAATTTTGGGGTCTTCTATCAAATCTCGTCCCTTGAGGCCTCGGATTGTCACACCGTGACATTTTCCCCCACTCAACCTGGCAACACTTTTGTTGCTTCGGTCTTACATATCCATTGTGCTGCTCCGTATTCTCATTCCTTAACCTTTGCCTCTTTGGCTCGAACGGTTGCTTGCCTTTGGTATTCGAATTTCTACCTTTATGCCCGAATCAGCACGTCCTCTCTCGACTTGCCAATTCTCTCAAATTCGTGGCTTGTGGGCTTAACTCCTTCTTCTCCTTGAAGGAATTCACCAAAGGACTTCTCAAACTTATGATGACTCCCAAAGTTGCCTTCCTTGGAGCATTCTCCTCCGTTGTTGCAATTCTCGGCTTTGGCTTCATCACCAAGTCACAACTTGCTACAAAAGCTTGCCAACTTGCTTACTTCCATGTGGTCTTCAATCGTTTGAGGATGAGGTTCCATGCCACTAAGTTTGCCTTTTCCACAAATTTGGAGTCTTCACCCATTGACTCCTTCAGTTGCCTTTTATCTTCATCAAACTTGGGAGGTACCGTGCTTTGTACCATGTTGCCCTCACGATCCACTTTCCTCCTTGGTGTAAGTTTCAGCATGCTAGGTGGCTTCCCTTCAAATTGTTAAATGGCCGGAACATGCTTGGCTGGAATACTCGTTTCCCTTAATAGCTTCATCATCCTCATCTTGCCTTCCTCCAAGATATATAAGGCATTGACAAACAGGATTGGCATCACCTTTACGCTATCAAAGAATTTCATGCCGAGTACTATAGGGTAATCATATAATGAAACAAATTTAAGGTTAATGAAACCACACCAATCACCAAGACATACCTTCACATCTCGGGCACTCTCATATATGGAATTAGGCTTGCATTTCATAGTCTTAATCTACCCTTACTCGCCACAATACTTGATGTATAGCCAATTTGCTTCGTCTACAAGAATGAAGTTGTTGGTAGCTCCTGTATCCACCAATGCATTCACCACTTGGCCACCTACTTTGGCCTCCACGAACAAATGACCTTTTTTCTTAGATTTTGGCATCTTCTTGATGGCATTGAGGAGTTGTAAGGAACACATCCTCTTCTCTTCGGGTTGGCTCACCTCCACCATACCATCGCGACATCATCAAGGTAAAGGGTTGCATGATCCACTTTCTTGGTGTCCTCCTCCACACTAATTGCTTTAAAGTATTGCTCTAAGCTCTATAGGAAGTTGTCTACCTCTTTGGCATTTCTCTAACCCTTGAACATCTTGGGTTTAGGAGTATCAACCCTTAGTGGAGTGGTGACTACGGTTGGCATGGTGAAGCTCCCACCTTGAGCTCCCACCTTTTTGCATATGATGAGTTCCTCCTTGGTCTCCTTCAACTCAATTGAGACTTTCTCGAACTCCTCCTTAAGCAAAGCAACTTTGGATTGAAAGACTCCTTTTAAGGTCTCCACTTGGTCAAGACATTTAGAGAGGGCTTTGTTCAAAGCACCTTTCATCTTTTCACGGAGCTTATCCTTCCTACTCTCAAGCTCCTAGATGTGGCCATTGTGCTCTTTGAACTTCTCTTACCCCTCGGCTACGGCAAACTCCACCCTTCCTAGCCTAGAATTAATGTCTACCAAGACCTCCCTCAACCTTGATCTTCCCCTTATGGCTCGCTTACTTGTTTCGTCGACATTAGTAGTCTCACTCCCTGCATCGACCATATTTCAAGTAAAACAACAAGTTCAAGTAGAGTACTTACTTGAAACTTTGGCTTTGATACCAACTGTTACAGGTTCAGACTTTTCCTACCTATGATCCATGCGGCACTAAAAAACTACTCAATTTGGGAATGCTTACCATTGCTTGAATGCTAGTTCAACCTCTCATAAATACTTCTTTAAGAGTACATTTATCGAACACTTGGTGGAAGCTATATGAAATAAGAAAGATGGAAATGAACTATCAAGAGTTTCACCAACTTGGAGATTTCTCTTTATTAATCAAAGAGAGCTATACACTTGGGGAAAGTTTACAAATGAGAGGATTTGTTACAAATGAAGACCCTTAGGCTATTTATAGCCTTCCACCTCCTCAATAGATGGTGGGGATTTATTCGATCTAACGGCTACAAAGAATCTCTAGAATGTTATATCACCTACTCCCACATACCACCCACCAATCAAGGTACAATTGGTGGATCTAGAGTCTTTCACCTTACTCTAGATGTGTAGAGAGTCTTCTAGAGAATTCTGGGGTCTTCCATCAAACCTAATCAATTGAGGTCTTGAACTCTCACACCATAACATTCTCCCCTACTTAACCTAGTAAAGCCCTCTTTGCTTCGGTTTTACACATTCTTTATACTACTCCATGTTCTCCTTCCTCAACCTTTGCCACCTTGACTTAAACGGTTGCTTGCCTTTGGTATTCAACATCCCACCTTTATGTCCAATTTGGCGTGTCCTTGCTCGAGTTGTCAATTCTCTTGAACTTATGGCTTGTGGGCTTGACTCCTTCTCTTTGAAGGAATTTACCAAAGGACTTCTTGGACTTGTGATGGATCCCAAAGTTGCCTTCCCTGGAGCATTCTCCTCCACTATTGCTCTTCTCGGCTTTGAATTCATCACCAAGTCACAGCTTACCACAAACGATTGCCAACTTTCTTGCTTTCATGTGGTCTTCGGCTGGTTGAGGATGTAGCTCTATGCCACTAAGTTTTCCTTTTAAAAGAACTTGGAGTCTTCACCCATTGACTCATTCGGGTGCCTCCTAACTTCATCAAACTCAGGAGGTACCGTGCTTTGTACCATGTTGCCCTCTTGATCAACTTTCCTCCTTAGTGAAAGTTTCACCATGTCGGGTGGCTTCCCTTCGAATTGTTGAATGGCCAAAACACACTTGGCTGGAATACTCGTCTCCCTCGATAGCAAAACCATATTCGTCTTACCTTCCTCTAAGATACACAAGCCATTGGCAAACGAGATTGGCATCACTTTAACGTTATCAAAGAACTCCATTCCGAGCATTATAGGGTAATCATCTAACGAAACAACTGTAAGGTTAATGAAACCACACCAATCACCAAGGCATATCTTCACATCCCGAGCACTCCCATATATGGAAGTAGGCTTGAAGTTCACAGCCGTAATCCACCCTTACTCACCACAATATTTGATGCCTAGCTAATTTGCTTTATCTACATAAATGAAGTTGTTGGTAGCTCCTATATCCGCTAATGCTTTCACCACTTGGCCACCTACTTTGGCCTCTGTGAATAAATGAACTTTCTTCTCAGATTTTTGGCATCTTCTTGATGGCATTAAAGAGTTATAAAGAATACATCATCTCCTCTTCGGGTTGGCTCACCTCCACCATACCATCGTGACATCATCAAGGTAGAGGGTTACATGATCCACTTTCTTAGTGTCCTCCTCCACACCAATTGCCATAAAATATTGCTCCAAGCTCTATAGGAAGTTGTCCACCTTGGCATTCCTTGAACCCTTGAACATCTTGGGTTTTGGAGCATCAATCCTTGGTGGAGTGGTGACTATGGTTGGCACAACAAAGCTTCCACCTTGAGCGACTGCCTTCTTACATATGACGAGCTCCTTCTTGGTCTCCTTCAACTCAGTTGAGACCTTCTTGAACTCCTCCTTAAGCAAAGCAACCTCAGATCGAAAAACTCTCTTCAAGGTCTCCACTTAGTCAAGATATTTAGAGAGGGCTTCGTTCAAAGCACCTTGCATCTCTTCACAAAGCTTATCCTTCCCACTCTCGAGCTCCTCGATGCGACCATTGTTCTATTTGAACTTCTCTTACCCCTTGGCTAAGGCAAGCTCCACCCTTACTAACCTAGCATTGATGTCTACCAAGACCTCCCTCAACCTTGATCTTCCCATTGTAGCTTGCTTCTTTCAAGTAAAACAACAAGTAATTGGAACTTTGGCTTTGATACCAACTGTCACAGGCTCGGACTTTTCTTACAGACGATCTGTGCGGTACTAGTAAACTCTTTAATTCGGGAATTCATATTGTTAAACCAAGGTGGTTCTAATAATGTGTTTTGATGATGAAAAAACATTATTCTTACTAATGTTTAAGTCTTTAATGTTTATAAGATAGGTTGATACTTATGCTTAAAGTACAAGATCACATATATGTGGAGTCTAAGATAGAAGAGGCATCTTGAAGATAATGAAGAGCTCAAGCATTAGATGATCGAGAGCTTGGATATCAAGGATCAAGATAAAGCTTAAGTGATGATCAAACTTGAAGATCAAGAGAAAGAAGATTAAGTTTTAGTTAGGCTTAGGAAAGGTCTTAAGTTGTAAGTCTTCTTGATCTTAATCAATGCTTGAAAAAGGCTCTCACATTTGCATGATCATTTGCATATAGACATATAGGAGTTGAATT
>JAOXYD010067902.1:0-12740 GCA_028565735.1 Pinacopodium congolense | reverse complement strand
TAAGCACATAAATTAATCAAAGATAATAAGATTAAACATAACACACCCATAACTTTGATTAATTAACATAATAACTACATAAAAATGAAATTAAGAGTTAGAAGTCCCCAAATCACATCTCCAGATGATGATTCAACTCAAAATCACATTTATGTAGCTTTTGAAAACTTGAAACAAACCTGAAAACTCAAATTCAACCAATTAAAATGGAAAAACTAATGACATACAACCTAAAAACCAAAATAAATCTAAAAACAATAACTAAAAAGTGTTTAAAATGTAAAACAAAGCTAAAAACGTCCTAAGATCTAGTCCTATCTACTGCCTTTAGTTCTTGAGACATCCTGCTTCTATAGGGAAAAATCTACTACTTTTGGAGAAAAAGATAAGCCTAAAGATGCATCTACTGATCTATAATGGCAGGTTGACTGTGCATACAATGACGCCATTAAAGGTTAGTGACCCGCCATTGTACTCCTATTTGTTGGCTCTAAACGACACCCCATATAGAGTTAAATGGCCTCATTTAATGGTTAATGAGCCACAGTTTTATTCCTCTTTTCTCTGTCCTTCAATAGGGGTCTGGAGGCTTAAATAGTGAGCAACTTCATCTACCATTAGTGAATGTTGTTCAACATCCTTTTGTGATCTTTTTACACATGTTCTCCAATTTTCATATCCAACTACAAATTAAACAATTCTAAACATAAATTAAATATTCAAGCACATAAATAGGGGTAAATTGACATTAATTAATAACTAAAAACACTATGAAATTAACCCCTAACAAAAACATACATGGATTCATCATAAATTAGATCTAAGCCTTGGAGAGAAATTCTCTAACTTTTGCTACATTATTCTTAGAGTTTTCAGGCTTTAACATTAGTAATTCGAGTTTTAAGATGTTTGTTACTTTGCTACTTGATGGAGCTTGCTGCTAATACTCACATCTGAGTCTAGAAACTATCATAGGGGATTTTCTAACTCAGATCATTACATTATTAGCTCTGTTTTTCAAATTAACCAAAGTTCTTGTTCTTAAGGTCACACTTTTGTATGTTCTTTGATTTTACTGCAAGTTTATGTTGGTTTAAAGTTGTGTTGGACTTCATATCAAGTTAAGGAGTTCAAGAACCATCCAAGAACTTTCTTTGGGTGTTTTGTAACTTTTAAACTCATCATTTAAGCTCGTATATTCTAATTTTTTAAAGTATGTTGCTTAATTTATATGTTTTGCTTACTTTGATCATTATGTATGGTTGATTTGATTTTTAACTAAGGATTGTCGTATAAATAATTTAAGAGAACTTGAATGCATCATTAATGATCTGAATTTTGTTTATTGAAGATTTGAATGTTCTGTTTTTAAGCTGGCCACTTAATAATAGATTAAAAGATAATCTAAGACTTAAGAAATCAACTAAGGTTGTTAAAAAAACCAATAAGCAACACAAATTAATCATTAAATGATCAAACCTTGATTATTTATGAGAGTTTAAGTTTTGAGATTGATTTTCCAAAAGTCACTTTCTTGATTTTATAGTCCATTATCTTAATTTAATGCATGACCAAACTTTAAATTAAGATTAATAGAGAAAAGACAATGTCTTAACCATAATTTTTCCTTGAATTTATGAAGGAACTTTAAATCAAATCTTAAAAATGTTAAAAGCTCAATTAAATCATTAATTGCCTAACCCTTAGTTATTTTCACACTTTGGTAATTTTTGACAATTTTTGAAAGCAAGTTTTAAGTCATTTTGCTTGTTTGAAGCAAGTTAGGTTAAATTAGCATTTTTCATCTCTTTATTCACTTAATTGGAGTTTCTTAGACAATTGTAATCTAATTAACCTAGTGATTATAAAATATCCCTGTGGGATCGACACTTGGGGTCTTAAAAACATGCCATTATATTACTTATTTGATAGGTTCACTTGCCTTTTACATTTGTTAAATCAAAGTAAAAATTGTTCAAAATTCTAAGCCACCTAACCAATAAAACAATCGCTAAATCTTCCAGCTTCTTCTTACTTAAGAGAAGACTTTTCACTAACTTCTCATACTTAGGCACCAATAAAAGAGTTTTAACAAGAGGAACGTTAAAATAAAATTTTTTAAAGGTTTCTTGTTTATCAGTATGTATCCTCCTTAGGTATGAAATTCGTGGTTTGTACTCTTTTAGTTTCTTCTTCTTCAACTCCTCCTTTTCCTTCTAATTCCTCTCTTACTTATTTCTATCTTCTTCAGTAGCTCTCTCCCGTTTAACTTCCTTAGTTTCTTCCCCATTCAAAAGCTCTCTACTAGTCCTTAAAATAATTACATGTTTGTGGTCTCTAAGATTTTTCTCATTATTAATAAGCAAGGTACTTGATGGCCTTTTAGAAATACTATTGGCCAACTACCCTACTTAATTCTCTAAATTTTGATTAGATGCCTCTATATTCTGAAAACGAGCATCCGTCATAGTGATATACTTAGTTAATAATTCCTCTAAACTTTATCGCCTTAGCTATTATTATTATGGTTGAAAGCCAGGTGGATGATCTTATCTCCACTAGCCCTGACTCATTTATGAAAATTTTAGATGATTCCTCCACCTTAGGTTATATGTATTATTCTATGAGTTCTTATTTGACTTATTGCTTGCATTATACACCTGCTCCATGTGTTCCCCAGTAGCCGGTGCTTGGCATTGATGGTTAAGATGTCTATCTCCATAAAATTCATAGCTCATTCATTACCTGGGCTGATGCAAATGTCACCGGCATACTCTTAATTTTCTTTGTCAATGCATCCAACTATGCTTCCAAAAAAGTGGTAGCGTCAATATTATGCATACCATTAGACTTAGGTTTCCATATCACATTCCCCACTGATATTTATTCATAATAATATTGTTAAATAGCTTAAGCAATTATTAAGGGTTTTAAAACTAGTTGTTCCTCTTGAAGATGCATTTATTAGTTACTTAGCAGTATAGCTCAACTCACCATAAAATGTTTGCATAAGCATTCCCAAATTGAATCCATGATATGGGTACTTCCTCAATAGCTCCTTCCATCTCTCCTAAGTATTATAAAGCATCTTATTATCCCATTTTTGAAAGAGATGGTGTTGTTTACAAACCTTATTGATCTAGAGGCCGAAAAGTATCTAGTCAAAGAATTTCTCCGCTAATTAGTTCCAAGTAGTGATAGATTTTGAAGGGTAAAACTATAACTACGACTTCACTCTGTACCTCAATATAGATGAAAATAATCTAAGACGAATGGCATCCTTAGAAACTTTGTTTAACTTGAAGATATTACAAATCTTCCATAAATTCTCAATATGTACATTTATGACCTTGTCAAGTAACCCATTAAATTATACTAATTGCTAGAGCATTTATAAAATCTGGGGGTTTATCTAAAAAAAAATTTCCTCTACTCTTAGTCTATGTATTCTAAACTTCTTCCTTATGAGTAAAGGTTTGAAAATCCCCTATAATTAATTGTGCTCTTCCCCCAACTTCTCTATCTATGGTGTATTTCAAATATACTAATTAATTCAAACCATTCCAAATTCTTAGAATTCTTTTCTCTTAAATTTCGGAGTAGGGTCCCTTCAATCTTTGGATCAGGTTTAATCCCCAGTAATAGAGTCAAAAACTTGATGGTCATGAATTCTAAATTTTAAAATAAAATACGGATCTCAAACTAAACAATATAAAAAACAATAAGGCAAGTGTACCCATCATTCTGTAGTATAGCTTAGGGTGAATTTGGTTATCGTTCCACAAGGATTATATGGCTATCAATACCACCCATCTCTCTATTATCTAATCTACCAAATTCAATAATTTATCAATTGAATTAATAATTGACATAAAAATAAAAACTAATTAAAAACTCAATCACAAAACAACTTAATAGATTAAGAATGTAATCAATAAAGGTAGGACCTTGATGCAGAATCCCCATAATACAAAAACAAGTTCAATGGTTAATCTTGATTTCATGCTTCAACTAATGTACTTAGTCCATAGAATCCCTTAATTAAATTATTAATTAGTCCATATAATCCATTAATTGAATTATAATCTCTCTTGAGCAATATAATTCCTATCCTCTTAGTTGATTAATTATAATCTCTTCTCAATTAAAACCCTAATTAGATACATTACTTCGATCTATAGATTCTATTGTTTTGGTTCGACTTGAATATAACTCAAAAAACTTATCTAAACTGACAAGTCTTATTATAGCCCTCTAAGTTCTAATAAAATAAAATCTAGAATCTTAAATTCAACAACACCAAGACTGCTAATAGGCAAATGCATCTATAGCTCTATAGTATAACTAATGTGAGTCTGGATGTCGTCCCACAAGGATTGTTAATAAACTACCAATAATCTCCTTTTCTATATTATCTAACCTATCCAAATAAATAATTGATTTAAAATTAACTAAATAATTCCTAAGCAAATTACTAGATTAAAAATGTAAATTATGAAGTTAGGACTAAGATGATTAAACCTTATAAGACGTACACATGTTTATTATTTAACTTTGATTCATTATTTTATCTATATTTAGTTTGATTGTAGGATTGCTAAATTAAATTATACTTTTTCTTGAGTTATATAATTCCTATCCTCTTGGTTGATTAATTATAAGTGCTTTTCAATTAAAAATTTAATTGGAAGTGTTATTGTGATATATAAATCTTATTGTTTTAGCTAGATTCATACCTAACCTAGAAAACTCATATAAGTCTATCTCTAGATCTCTATGCAAGTCTCTTTACCTATGGAGTGATCAATTCATATAAATGATCTCTCAATCTAGATATATGAAATTAGAAATGAAATTGAAACTTACATTTACATTGAATTCAAAGCCAACACATTGTATCCATAGATAAATCTAAGATAAAAATCTAGAAATCCATACGTTAAATAAAATAACTAAAAATTAACACTGTATGTTAGCATTCATATTATCTAAATCCCATGAGAATTTAGTTCCTAAGATAAATCAATAATCAAAAAAGATAAAGTCTTCGAAAAACTCATTCTTATAAACTATTTTGATGCTTAAATCTTTAAAGACAATTGCTAGAAATCAATCTTGATGAAACCTCTCAATTCTCCTCTTTAACTTGCTCTAAAATGAAATAAAAATGTCTTGGAATTGACCTCTGGTCATTTTGGTGGTGGCTCTAGCCTTCAAGGATCCAAAGTCCTTAATAAAACCTAATTTTGTGCTTAAATAAGAGATATACCCTGACTGTCCCATGGTGAAAGTCACGGTCATTAGACATCCTATGAAATTACTTGCATATTCAAGGTCATTTCCATGACCTTGGCTATGAACTTGACTATTTTCTTTTGCTCAGGTGGTGTTTCTTCAAGAAATTTTCATGGCTTGCACCATAGCCATAAGGTAAGGTTTAGAACTCATTAGATTAACACTTTTCTTCCTTCTTTTGATTCCAGAAATCATCTAATTCCTTTTATGCATTAAATTATCACTAAGATGGATAAAAACATTCATTTTTACGAAAATCATCATGAGTAATATCATATTCCAAATTTTAACATAAATAAGCATAGAATTCACATTAAATTGGCCTCAAACCTAGGATTATGACTATAAATTCATGCCTAAAATATTTATAAAATGGTTAGTATTATAAGCATATCTCTAAAACCCATGCAAACCTCTTTCTTAATCTATTCATACACTTGATTTCTTATTATAAATATATGATATCAAATAATGGAAATGAAATTACAAGCATAGATTTCAATCCAATACAATTGTATCCATGAATAAAACTAAAGTAAATCTAGGTATTAAACATTAAAATCAAAGTATAAACATTGAACTATAAATCTTAGGTTTCATCCCATTTAGATTCTAGGTGAATTTAGTTCATAGTTAAATAAATCAATGCAATAATAATCAAAAAAAATATAAAGGAATTGAAAAACTCACTCTAATGATGTCTTAATCCTTAAATCCTTAATAGAAGTTACTGGAAATTCTCTTTGATTTATTAAACTCTTAGTCGCAGTTGGACCACTCCAAAAGGTCAAAAGTTCTTGAAAACTTAAAATTGCCACTTAAATAAAAGTTGGAGCCCCCACAATCAAAGCCACAGTCGCACGAGTAGGCATGGACTAAGATGCAAGCAGGGTTGCAACTAGAGTCATGGTTGGTACTCTACTCATGGACTTTAATAGATACTTAAGTTTCTTTATACTTTCTCTTGAAAAAACATGGCCAAGATCACAACTGAGCCACGACTAGAGTCACGATTGGGACTTTACTCATGGACTTGACTAGATACTTATGTTTCTTCATACTTTTCCTTTGAAAAAAAACATGGTCTAAGTCATAATTGTGAACTAGGCCATGGGATCAACTATAAAACCTCCTTTTATCTACTATCCTATCCCATGAATCATCCAACTAGTTCATATAATTAAATATATTCATCAAGACTTACAAAAATATTCATTTTTACAAAATTTTAAGTAAGCAATATTGAATCCAAAAGTTAACAAAATTAAGGATAGAAATCACATGGAATTTGTCTCAAACCTAGGATTACAACCATCGAAATCATGTTCAAAAGATGTATAGATTGAGTACTATCACCTACTCTAAGATTAAAAATATAACCTTCTTTATGTTTAAGATTATACAGAGTTGGTAGATATCCTCATACCCACTTTGCTATTAGGCATTTCAATCCATGGAAAGGAATGCATATGATTAATGATTAGATCAAATACTATCAGTGAATCATTGCTTCATGCAAACAATAGTAATAATCATAAGCAGTTAGAAGGAATAAGAGAATCTCTATATAGAAAAGCAACTCTTTTTCATCTAGTTACCTTCTCTTAGCTCAGCCCTTTATTTGTTGTTAATGTGATGACAACTCTTAAACAAGAAGACATCATGATATTAAGGACTCGACTAGATTTTTGTCTTGCTTCATTGATTAGGGATGTCCATCCCTAACTTCATAGAAGAGTTAGACTGAAAAAGGGAGGAACCTGTCATTTTGAATTGAAATGATATATTGATAATAATGAAATGTAAATTATTTTTAAAAAAAAATTATTTTTAATATAATCTTGATAGGAGTCTAAAGTTTTATTAATTTGAAATTTTAATCAAATGGGTTTCATATGTAAAAGTATTTTCAAAATATTATTAAATATTAAAATTAAAATTAAAATTAAATTATGATATGAATATTAAACCTGAAATCACTTTTTTTTTGTCAGAAACAACTTTTGAAATGAAGGGGACTAAACAGGAACAAGACGCATCCACTGAAGAAAATCTTGCTCATCGCTCTTGACATCGTGGTTCATAGCCACGTGGTCTAATCCTCTAAGCTACATGCCCCATACCATCTCCACTATATTTATTCTCAAGAGTACCCTAAAAAAGGAACCTTTCCTCTTCCCAGCTATTTTGGGTTAAGAAGATGCAAAGGCACCTCTCTCTCTCAATAAGAAAGGTGCGTTCTGAGGTGTCAAGTGGGAGAGAAGGGAGTTCATAATTGGGGTTTGGAATAAGAAGACCTAGTAAATGAGACAAGACACTTGTTTAACTATGGCTTAAGACTTGTAGTTGAGAGTTTATGGTTGTGTATTTGTACTTAAGCTAATAAACAACATATATCATATTACCTTTTATTTAAGGCCTTGATTAGTTATGATAGGATTAATGCACTTAGATTGACCTTTGATAAGGGTAATTCATATAGGTTTTTATGACATGTTCTAAGATATTTTTACTCTTATTAATGTATAATAATATTTAAGAATTATTTTTGTTATATTTTTAAGTGCATGTCTATTTAAGGTGTTAAAGTGTGAAAACAAATGAAAAATAGACAATTTACGCAAGAGGACAAGACATTAATGGCCCCCATCAATGGAAGCATTTATGTCTTATAAAAATTGTCGTTATACCCCAGGAAAGTGGAGAAAAGTGATGAAAAGACAAAAGAACAACGGTCTCCTTTAATGGCATTATTTTACCCCATTTTTAGGGCCATTTTGCATCTGAAAACATAACAATGGATAATTATTTGGACCAAGAATGACTCAAATGTTCCAAAAAAACATATTGGGGTTTCCTAGTAACCTTAGGAGTCATCTAAAACTATGAAAAGGAAAGGAGGCAACATGATAGAGCGGGAGTAGGGGGAAAAAGAAGAGAGACAAACTTGTAGAGAAGATCTAAAATTTCCGAGTTAAAGTAGTTAGGTCTTTATTTCTACTTTAGATTTAGGCTTTTTTTTGTTCTTTCTTTGCATTAAGTTATTGAGTTTATATTTTATAAGGAGCGTTCAAGGTGGATTAAGGAGAAAGATTGTATTTGGAATAAGCATATTTGGTTATATCTCTTTAACTCTTTCTTTCTTCTTTGTATTTATTCTGTGTTTTTCATTAATAAAGTATTTACTTTTTTTTTTTGCTCGAATTGCCTTGGTTAGCATTATATTAGTAGATGGATTGATTATTATTCTAATTATCTTGATATATATATATATATATATATAGAAGATCTTTGTATATTTGAGTGCTTAATCATCCATGTTAGACTGGCTATCTAATATAGATTTTGAATAATTAAAGATCCAAGAAATCTAACTTAATTATTAAAAAAGTCAATAAACAACGCAAATTAAATTAATGAATAACTAAAAATTAGTTAATTATGAGGGTTTAAATTCTAAAAGGGAATTTTAAGATTGAAATTTCTGAACTTTAATCCTATTACCTAAGTTCATTGAACGACTAAATAATTGAATAGGACCAATAGAGATAAGACATTAACTTAGCCACAACAATATCTTGATTTAGAGAAGATGCCTTAGACCTAGTCACATATAATTTGTATAAACTTAGTTAATCCATTAAAACTCGAACCTTAACTAGATCCTAATAATGGTAGAACTCTTAACTCATTACTTGTATTTAGATTAAATAATTGTTTAGTTAGTTATTATTTTAGTTATTTAATTTAGTTAATCATTAAATTTTGAGTTTATAAATAATTAAATACCTTTTAACCTAGTAGTTACAATAGATCCATATGGTAGATGATATTTGGACACGTTGTCCACTATATTACTTGTTAACATGATGTATTTACTTGTAGTTGATCTTAGGTTAGCATTGATTAATTATAGTTGGTCTTAGGTTAGGATTCACATGGTGCACTTGGTAGTAATGGTGCATAACCTTAAATTGTTTGATACAAATTCTATGAGAATATAATTTGAACCTTAATGGATTGGTTATAAGTTAAAATTCCTTTAAGTTTTAAACACATTCTCTAAGAAACTACATTAATCTAAGGCTGTGTGGAGTTTTGGTACGATAGTTAAAACTATAAAACGATACTGATAGCCAAGTGATTACTAATCAAATAACATGGCCAAGCAAAGTGCATACATTGTCTTTTGATGACATTACATCCAATTGATCCACGAGAATGCTAAGGGGTATAGGTATATAACCACCTTATAGAATGCCACTAAGAAAAGCCAATTTATCAAGTGATCATTGTTATTATTAAAATGAACGAAGGATTGCATCAATAACAATAACAAAGGATTTTCAAATTATTCTTGTTGTTATTATTAATTTTCATTTTTTAACTTTTTTATCTTGTGTTAAATTCACAATGAAATTATTAAAAATTATCACATAAGATTTGATTTACAAAGATTATAAAATGTTATAAAAAGTGAGGAAAAGGACTAATAAATCAAGAAATATTTTAAAGTGATCATAATTTTCAAGTCAAAAAAATTAACTCTGACATCTCTTTCATAATGTAAATTGATGTGTGACTTATAAATTGTATGATTTCTTTTTTTATTTAGTTAAATAGGTTCTCATATTTTTTAAAATAAACAAACAATATTTACACCCTTAATTCTAAAGATACCATATCAAATAATACTTTATTAAATAATTGAATTATATGTTCAATATCCAAGTTTTATTATAATATCAAACCTAAAATATAGATATCATCAAAGACAATAATTAGAACTGGCATGCTACTAACAATGACCTGATTTAAACCAAATCCTCAACCCCTTTACCTTATTTACTTGATAGCTCCAAAGAAGACAAACCAAAATGACTGGAAAATTCCTTAAAAACATACGCAAACACTTCAGCCTACAACTAGCTGAGACCCCCCTTCCTATGGTTCCTTGGATAAAAGTTGCTTGGTATAAGAAAGTTAGCCCTAGACACAAATTTATTCTATGGCTAGCCTTTCTAAAAAAAAACTCCAAACAAGAGATAAAATGTCCTTCCTCAATACACCAAATTTTTGTTCTCTTTGTCTCGCTAAAGTTAAAACATAAATCACCTCTTCTTTGAGTGCAACTACTCAAGTGCAGTTTGGTAAGCTGTCATCCACCATTTTTAGTTAAACTAAACAAGCCTTTCCTCCCTCTTTACAGTCTTAGACTGGTATCAAAATCCCTTAAACTTCAAAAACATAAATATAAATCTTTTTTAAGATCATCCCTTCCCATTTGTTTTTATATCCTTGGATAAGAAAGAAACAATCGAACCTTCAAAGAAACCTCCATGGACTATAGAGGCAACTTCACCAAAGTGGTCTCTCAAATTACAAAAAATCTAAACATGAATATAAATAAGAGATAATTGATTTTTATGTATTTTAAGTGTTACTAACCTTTGTTTTGTAGGTCCAATAGACATTTTAAAAGCTACATTTATGGAGAAGAGGAAAGTAAAGGGGAAGCAAGTGACAGAAGTAGGGAGAAAAGATGGAGACTATCAGAAGATATAGAAGTGGCAGGAGAAAGTAAGACTTTATTTTTGATGCAACAGATTTATCCAAATACTTATAGCAGGACATGTCTGTAAGAAAAATAGCATGGGTCAACCTAACAAAAACAACAAGTTGGGAAAAGGATAGAGAGGCCAAGTTACATATTCACTCAAGTGTTTCAAGCTTCTTATATATCCTGTTTTTAACTCTCTGTTATTTTTTCTTGATTATTTAAGGTCTTATGAGTGTTTTGAATCAATATTTGTCATTCAATTATGTTTACATGTTTATAAGACAACATACTCAATCTGTCAAGTGTTAGTAATTTTTCTAATTCAATTAATTTTCCAGTTGAGTTTATTGTGATTAATTGATTTTTCTATTTTTTTAATTCCCCAAGAAGTTCTTCTTTTCTTTTTTCTTTTTTTTTTAGGTTAGGTTGCGTTCCTATTTGATTCAATTTGCATACAAATTTATAAACATTAAGCAGTCTAAATTTCTAAATTTTTTATATTCTTATATCTTCATATTTAGTGTTTTAAATTTAATTCTTGAGCCTTTAAATCATCATATTTGATTTTATTAAGGTTTACAGAGGGTCACTGTGCATTCATTTGATTTTTACGCACTAAAGAACCTTAGTTTATTTTACTTCAAGTGAAACACCTTTCTAGGTGTGTTTTTGTTCAACTTTATAAGGATAACTTGTATAGACTATTCTTTACCTCGCTAAAATATTTGTATAAGATGTTTTTTGCCTTATAAAAGATTTTTATAGGCTTATTTTTACCTCATAAAAAGATTTATGGTTGGGTTACTCTTGATCCTTAAGAAAGATTATGAGGTTACTCCTCACTGCTCTTGTGGAAAGAAAATTGTGTATAGGCTCCTCTTTGCCTTATAAAAAATTTGGAAAAGCTCATCTTTGCCTTAAAAAGATTGATATAGGGTTTCTCTTCACCTTCATCAATGAAGATTGGATTTGTAAAGGTTTCTCTTCACCTATTGAAGAAGATTTATAATTGCTACATTGATGATAGTGTAAAATCCAACATCATTGGTGTTAGGAGTAGATCAAGCAACGTTAGTTTTATGAACTACTATAAATCTTTAGTTTTATGACCTACTATAAATCTTGGTATCTTTTTCTCTTCCTTAAACTTATTTTTGTTATTGAATTTATCATTGATTTGTTAACCCTTGAATAGCTTAATACCTATATCATTTTAAATTGAAATATTGGTACATATATCGTTAATTCATTCTTATTTTATAGTTGATTAGGTGATTGATTTTTATTGATATTTATATCATTCGGATAGATTATTTATATCTATATTATTAATAATTGAGTGATTGTTTCATACTTGTATTATGTTATATTAATTGTATATTACATTTGGATTATTTTTGTTTAGGAACTTCACCTAATTTTGAATTGTTCTTGAGTTATTTAAAATTTCAAAATAGGATCAAATTTTTATAATACTTAATTCACCCCCCTCTTGATTGCTTTCAAGTCTAACAAAATATTTATTAACTAAATTTAAATTTTATTATAAGATATTTCCTAATAAAATATTGGTATATCTAATTACTTGTTAAAATTTTGGTAAATTGCAAACTTTTAAAATGTTGAACCAAGAGAGGTTCAATTGCTAACTTCAATTGCTCCAAAAGGATAAATCTTGGTCACATCATAAGGTTCAGTCCATCTTGACCTTAAGTTTCCCGTAAACAACTTCAATCTCAAATTATACACTAAGGCCTTATCACCATCCTTGAAGTCTCCTTGAATGATATTGTTGTTCGTTGGTTGATTGATTAAAAATGGGTGTTCTTTAAACCGATTTTACTTTGAAAACCAAAATGAGATTAAATAAAAACCAACGTGACGA
>JAOXYD010067891.1:0-12741 GCA_028565735.1 Pinacopodium congolense | reverse complement strand
CCAAAAAATACACTTAAGAATGTAAGGTTTACCATATTTTATAAATGATTTTAATTCACACATCAGAACTAATGTGGGATTCTCAACAATTCCTTTATATAACTTTTAAGGTGAGCTTTAACCTTTTTGTATACTCAATATAAAATTATAGGAACTCAAGACTTCATAACAAAGGGAATAAAAAAGTTAGAACATTTATTTTGGAGACTTGTAATTGGGTAATACCATGGTTAAGTGTTAAAAGAATCAATCTAGATTATTCTCAAATGGTTCTTAGTAGTTGGAGAATTGAGTAGGTAGTTGGCCTTTGATTATGTTATTATACTCAAACGATGCTCCTTGTATTTTTTTTTGGTTAGGATTTTGCCTTTCTTAATTTAATACTTTTATCTTAAAAACAAAGCTTCATCAATTACTAGCTCTCCATGCATTCTCTACATTCCAACTAACGATTCGATCGCACAACTTTTGTTGGCCATTAGTAATGGCATTGTTTGATAAAATCATATTATAAGTGATCAAATCTCCAACATAAATAGATTCAAACAATGCTCTTACGCATGTTAAATCTTATGACCATGTATTTCAAGGTCAAATAACCTTGTTAGTTTCATTGCCACCTAAAGTATTAAGCCAACACATGACATAAACATGTCGAGCCTCTAAGTCTTTCCTTGCTTCTTATATAAGTGAAGCTAGGTGTAGGTTGGTTTACACGGAAAAGAAAAACAAAACCAAACAAATAATGATTTAGTCATTTTTTAAAGGTTTTCAAAGAAGCTGAACGTGAACCCTAAGCATTTTTCCTGTTTTGGGGTTTTGTCTACTCAGATGATGATTTAAGTATATATATACAATTATTATTTACCTAATATTTACTTTAAATTTGGAATTCACTCTTTTAGATTAATATAATTTTATACATATTTAGGTTCTAAGGACGAGTTAGGATTTAGATTAGTCTAAATTAGTGATTAAGAAAACTATGTAAGGTTAACTTGAGACTATACCCTTATATTACGGTGATACATGTAAAATGTGTTTATAAATTTTTGAAATGTGTTCTTTACATATATAATGTGATATTTGTGTATTATACTAGTAGTGATGATATATATTACATAGTTTATGATATTGTTTTATCACTTAATCAATATGACATTAGTATATCATTTTACGTGATATAACATATGTCCTCAATGGTATATTATGATTTAGACTTGATGATTTGTATTTACAAATCATATTAAGATTGAGTTATGACAGATTGAGTTAAAGAATTGTTGTGGATTAGTGACTTGCCTAGGATAGGCTATATTCAATGGTATTTGAAATTGATAAGTTGTTGAGTTCTGAGTGAGATGTAGTTAAGTACTTATCCGTAGAGCAGGTATTAGATATTCTAAGTCCCAAGGATGTCTTGTGTCGATGATTAGATACTGGAATGGTATTATGGTTATCCCGAGTCTCAGGGATATCCTATGTCGATGGCTAGTACTGAAATACCAGATGTGCTTGAGCGAGAGGAGTAGCCTGTGCTGATATTTATATTTGTGATTTTTTATCCCCATGTTGATGAGATATTGAGGATAAGACGAGCCAACGGATCGTTGAATTTAGGCTTACTAGGTTTAGCATGGCCCATAATGAGACAATAAATGGTAATGATCATATAACTGCGAATAATCCTCATATTGTGGATCTTGATTGAGTGTTTATAATATGTTATATATCGTTTACACATTTTGGTATAATTGATATTTCATTATGTATTTGATTATCATATATTGAGATATTAATATATAAAGGTACAGTCAGGTAATCCTTACTGAGTATACAATTCATTTCTTATCATATATTTTTCAGGTGATAGAGTGAGTGGTGATAACCTCGGTGTTCAAGACTAACATTGTAGAGATTAGGTGGGGCTAGTAACATAGGATGTGTATCATTGTTTATTTTTTGACTTTTGTATATATATATATAGTTGTGTATTATATTTTGGGTTGTATAGATAGACTTTTGAGACTACTTGTTACTATTTACAGTTTTTATAACAAAACAGTGATTTGTGATTTTCTTATGACATTAATGATGAGATGTAAAATAGGGAGTATTACATTTAATGGTATCAGAGCGGTATACGTTTCTAGGGATAACTTTAGTGACTAGGAAAAACTAATAATATGTTTTTATCTTATATAAGATGGCTTCAGGAAATAGTAGTGTTAGCCTAGAGTCGATTGGGGAATTAGTCTGTGCTCCAGATGTATTGAAGCTGAAGGATACTAGATCAGATTGAGATGTAGATGATGTGCCATCTTAGATGGCATGATGCAGTAGGCTATAACTGCATCTTCAAGTAGTGGAGAGGCGATAGTGGATTGTAATTTTGAAAGAATTCGTGAGATGAGAGCAGTTGATTTCAATGGCATTATAGATCCTGTGGAGGCTGAAGCTTGGTGGGGATAGATTGAGTTTATTTTGGATAGGTTGGAGTATACCGAAGAGAAGAGGTTGTTGTATTTGACATCATTGTTTCAGGGTGATACTTTAGATTGGTGGAAGTTACTGAAGAAGACTTACGAGTCAAGAGTAGTAACTTGGTCGGAGCTACAGTAAGAGTTTTGAGACAAGTATACTCCGAAGATCTATATAGATATGAAGAAAAGAGTGTTCTCAGATTTTATCCAAACTGAGGGGATAAGGGTGGCTTAGTATGAGTCTCGATTTACAGTTTTATCCAAGTATGCTGGAGATTCTATAACAGATTACGAGAGATATTTCTGCTTTAAGTAGGGTTTGCATATGAAGATCAGATTAGGACTAGGGATAGTGGTATCAGATTTCAAGACACTTGTGACTTATGCACTTCAAGTCGAAGGAGTGTTAAAGATGGGTAGGAGAAGAGGTCAGTTGAAGAGGACAGTTGAGTATAAGATGAGTAAGGAGAGTAGATCTGTGAGGAGAGCTGGGAGTCAATTTCTTTCATATGGTATTAGAAGATGTCGGAATGCGGGCTCAGCTATGGGTATAAGAGGAAGTTGGGGTAAATCAGAGAGAGATGTTAGAGTATACAGCGTTACTAGTGCACCTTCTATAGGGTTAGATAGAGGAGTTAGCTAGGGATATACAGGATCTTTAGGTCGAGGAGATTAGACATCTAGGTATGGTACTTGTAGTAGATACCATATGGGAGTAAGTTGGGGAGCAAGAGGGACCATGTAGGTATGCTATATTTGTGGTGAGTGAGGACACTTTTAGAGAAATTGTCTGAGAGGGGTTGGAGTGAGAGTAAAAGGGGATGTGTAGGCATGCTATATTTGTGGTGAACGAGGACACTTTCAGAGGAATTGTACAAGAGGGGATAAAGTAAGAGTGGGAGGGATAGTTCATCAGTAGAGTGGAAGAAGTAGTGATCAATGTGGTGGTAGAGGTGTTGGTCGAGGTCGAGGTAGAGAATATGAAGGATCTCGAGGAGAATTTGGTGCGCGTGAAGCTATTTCAGCTACAGGTCAGGTACAACCGAGGATCTACCTTATGACTCAGGAGGAGGCACCCGCAACCAATGATGTCATATCGAGTATTATCTTATTACTTGGCATGGAAGCTTTTGTATTAATTGATCTGAGATCGACCATTCATATATCTCTTTAAGTTTGCTTCTAGAGTACCTGGGAAAGTGAGTACTTTATGGTATAATCTTCGAGTTCGTATGTTAATTAGGGATTGCGTTGTTATGAGTAGTGTTAGGAAAAGGATGCTAGTGAGCATTGGTGGAGTGGAGTGGAGTGGAGTTATTTGTTGACTTGAGGGAGTTTGAGGTGATTTTGGGGATGGATTGGTTGTCTCAACATCATGCTATTGTTGATTGTACTACTAAGGAAGTGATGGTAGAGTCTTCGAGGGAGTTGACTGTAGTGTTTATGGGAGATTGAAAAGTAGTTCCAGCTTATTTGATTGTAGTTTCGACTACTTGGAAGTTGATGTTAGAGGAGTGTGAGGCTTATCTGGCTCATATTACAGATGTGAGGGAGGTGAGTCCTAGGATATATGATATTCTTATGGTGAGATAATTTTCAAATATGTTATTGGATGACTTACTAGATTTACCGCTTCAGTGAGAGATATATTTCTCTATTGAGACTATGATTGAAGTTACCCTGATATTTGTTATATCCTACAAAATGACTACTATAGAATTGTAAGAACTAAAGAAGCAATTAGAGGAGTTGTCAAAGAAAGGTTTTGTTAGGCCAAGTACATCACTTTGGGGAGCTCTAATATTGTTTGTAAGGAAAAAGGATGGAGGGATGAGACTTTACATCGATTATTGATAATTGAACAGGGTTAAAGTGAAGAACAAATATCCCTTAACAAGAATAGATGACTTACTGGATCAGTTGAGGGGAGCAATTGTATTTTTGAAGATTGATTTGAGATCCATATACTGATAATTAAGGATTGCTGAGTTAGACATTCCCAAGACATTATTTTATACTCAAAATGAGCACTATGAGTTCTTGTTTATGCCATTCAGGTTGACTAATGCACCTGTTGTTTTTATGACATTAATGAACAGAAATTTTCAAGAGTATTTAGATCATCTTATGATAATATTAATTGATGATATATTGATGTATTTAAGGAGTATAGAGGAGTATGACCATCATCTGAGGATAGTGTTACAGATTTTGAGAGAGACACAGTTATATGCCCATCTCAGGAAATGTGAGTTCTGGTTAGAACAAGTAGTCTTTCTTAGATATATGGTATCTTATGAAGGAGTGATGCCTGATCCTGTGAAGGTAAAGGCAATTATGGAGTGAAAGGCGCCAAGAGATGTATCTAAGGTGAGGAGGTTTTTGGGATTTATTAGATATTATAGGAGATTTGTAGAGGGATTTTTAATGTTATCCAACCTATTAATTAATTTATTGAAGAAAGGGACCCAATTTTAGTGGATTACTCAGTCTCAAGAGATTCTTGAGGAGCTTAAGTGGAAGTTTAGTTCTAATCCTGTTTTGGTGTTACCGTCTAATGGTGGAGGTTTCGAGGTATATATTGATGCTTTGATGGTAGGTCTGAGGTGTGTTTGAATGCAGTATAGGAAGGTGATAACGTATGCTTCTCGTCAGTTGAGACTGCATGAGTTGAACTATCCTACTAATGATTTAGAGTTAGCAACAATTGTGCATGCCTCTAAAATCTAGAGACATTATTTGTATAAAGAGGCATTTCAGACCTTTACAGATCATAAGAGCCTAAAGTTATATTATGACTTAGAAGGAACTGAACTTAAGATAGAGGAGATAGATTGATTTGCTGAAGGATTATGGTTACACTATTGATTATCATCCGGGGAAGGCAAATGCAGTGGCAGATGCTTTTAGTAGGAAGAATTTAGGTTCAGTGAAAAGTTTGAGGGGACATAGTATGACATCATTGGTAGCATTGAGGGCTTTGGATACACGCTTGGAGATTGATGACGTGGGTAGCTTATTGGCTACATTACAGATTCAATCTGATTTGGGAGATAAGATTGGTAAAGGACAGGTGTGGGATACCTACTTATTACGGATGAGAAAAAGGGTACAACAGGGTAAGCAGACTAATTTTTTAGTGAGATCAAATGGTATGTTGGTGTTTGAGAGTCGAATTTATGCACCAAATGTGGATGAGTTACGAGAAGAGATTATGAGAGAGGCTTATTGTGCACCTCATACCATACGTTCCGGTATTAAAAAGATGTATAAGAATTTGAGACCTTATTATTGTGAGCGACGATAAATAAAGTGTGGCTGAGTTTGTCGCAAGATGTCTTACCTGTTAGTAGGTGAAGGTACAACATCAAGCACTTATAGGAAAGCTGAGACCTTTAGTTATTCTATTATGGAAATGAGAGAGGATTGTGATGGATTTTGTAGTAGTTCTACCAAGGACGAGGCGTAAGCGTGATTCAGTATGGGTGATTATTGATCAACTCACGAAGTCTACTCATTTTCTCCCTGTTCAACATACAGATGAATTAGACAAGTTAGCCTAGTTGTATGTCGACAAAATTGTGAGATTGCATAGAGTCCTAATATCTATTGTATCAAATTGAGATCCTTGATTTACATTTCAATTTTGACAAAGTCTATAGACAGCTTTGGGGACGAAGTTAAATATGAGTACTGCATTTCACTCTTAGTCAGATGGACAATCAAAGCATACAATTCAGACACTAAAGGACATAATGAGGGCTTGTGTGTTGAATTTTGAAGGTGATTGTGACTAATATTTGTCACTAATGAAGTTTTCCTATAATAACAGTTATCACTCTAGCATCGATATGGCACCATTTGAGGCATTGTATGGCAGATAATGTAGAAATCTAGTGTTTTAGGATATGGAGGGTGTTAGATTGTTGGAGGGTTCGGAGTTAGTCTAAGAGACAATGGAAAAGATAGATATAGTGAAACAATGCTTAAAGGTAGTTCAATTACTGATCAGCATCATCGAGAGATGAAGTATGATGTTATGGATATGGTATTTTTTGGAGTATCACCATGAAGAGGGATTTTGAGGTTTAGTAAGAAAGGAAAGATAAGTTTGAGATACATTGGGTCATACCAAATTGTGGAACGTGTACATCCGTTAGCTTACAAATTAACTTTACTTTCAGAATTATCACAGATTTACGATGTATTTCATGTATCAATGTTGAGATGATACCAATTAGATCCTAGTCATGTCATTTTAGAGCCTAAGATCAAGGTTGCCAAGGATATGACTTACAAGGAGGTTTTAGTATAGATTTTAGGTAGAGAGTTCAGAAAATTAATAAAATGAGAGATTCCAATGGTACAAGTTTTGTGGAGCCATCATTGAACTCCGATAAAGGCAATGTAGGAGGTGGAGGATGATATTCGATGTTAGTATTCTCATTTATTTGAACCCTTAGGTATGTTATTAATTTTGAGGATGGAATTTCTTTTAAGAGGGAGGAAACTGTTATGACCACATGTTTCAAGGCTAAACAACCATGTTAGTTTCATTGCCACCCAAAGTATTAAGCCAACACATGGCATAAACGTGTCAAGCCCATAAGTCTTTCCTTGCTTCTTATATAAGTGAAGCTTAGGTGAAGGTTGGTGTACACGGATAAGAAAAACAAAACCAAACAAATAATGTTTTGGTCATTTTCAAAGGTTTTCAAAGGAGTTGAATGTGAACCTTTAGCATTTTTCCTGTTTTAGAGTCTTGTGTAGTTAGGTGATGATTTACGCATGTATATGCAGTTGTTATTTACCTAATATTTACTTTAATTTTGGAGTTCACTCTTTTATATTAATATAATTTTATACATATTTAAGTTTTAAGTAGGAGTTAAAACGCAGATTAATCAAAATTAATGATTCAGAACACTGAGTAAGGTTAATTTGAGACTATACCCTTATTTGCGGTGGCACATGCAAAATATGTTTATAAATTTTTGAAATGTGTTCTTTGCATATTTAATGTAATATTTGCGTATTATACTAGCAGTGATGATATATATTACATAGTTTATGATACTGTTTGATCACTTGATCAATATGACATTAGTATATTGTTTTACATGATATAACATATATCGCTTGATTATGCAAAAATGTTATAAATATAATCCTCAATGATGTATTGCGATTCAGACATGATGATTTATAGTTATAAATCATATTAAAATTGAGTTATGATAGATTGAGTTAAAGAACTATAGTGGATTAGTGGCTTGCTAGGGATAAGTTATATTCAATGGTTTTGATATTGATGAGTTATTGAGTTCTGAGTGAAATATGGCTAGGTATTTATCCGTGGAACAGGTAATAGGACATCCTAAGTCTCGAGGATGTCTTATATCGATGATTATGTACAAGAGTAGTACCGGGGTTATCCCGATCCTGAAGATATCCTTTGACGATGGTTGGTGCGAGGGTACCGGAGTGATACCAGCATACTAGATGTGCTTGAGTGAGAGGACTATCATGTGATGATATTTATATTTGTGATTTTATGTCCATATATTAATGAGATATTGAGGATGAGATGAGCTAGTAGACCATTGAATGTAGGCCTATTAGGTTTAGTAGAGCCTAGAATGAGATAATAAATAGTAATGATCGTATAACTACGAATAATCTTGAGATTATGGATCTTGATTAAGTGTTTCTGATATGTTGTATATCATTTATGCATTTTGGTATAGTTGATATTTCATTATGTATTTGTTTACTGTATATTAAGATATTGATATATATAAAACTATGATCAAGTAATCCTTATTGAGTAGGCAGCTCATTTCTTACTATACATTTTTTAGGTGATAGAGTGAGTGGTAATAATTCCAGTGTTCGAGATTGATATTGTGGAGATTAGGTGGGGCTAGCAGCATAGGATGTGTATCGTTGTTTAGTTTTTGACTTTTTGTATATATATATTGTTACCTCTTATATTTTGGGTCATACAGATAAGTTTTTAAGACTACTAGTTACTATTTATAGTTTTAATAACAAAACGGTGATTTGTGATTTTCTTATGACATTAATGATGGGATGTAAAATTGGTGGTGCTATATTAACTAATTAGACTTTATATAAGCAGAAATTATAATGTTCTAAGAAAAGACATTTCGATCAAGCATTTCATCTAACAGCTTTTAAACATCATGAATCATACTATGTTTATCTTATAAGTGAATTAGTTCATTAGCAATGAAGATTGGTAGCACAAGCCCATATTGCATGAATTGCATGTGGATCTAATGCCATCCTTCAAGAACATTAACATATATGTCAAATGCTTTGGTCTCCTGTTCTAGTTGTTCTCACGTTTAACACTTTTTATAAATCTCACACAAATCCTTTAGGCCTTATTGAACATATGTGAAAATTCTCAAATGTCTCCATAGGAACAGAACCCAACATCATCGCATTTGCTAAGTGTAAAATGAGCCACTTAAAACAAAGAATTAAGCCTAAAATGGAAGAATTTAAGGATGATCCAGAAACTTTTATTGGACCAGACAATTAACATTGTAAGTTTATAATTGTATCTTCTACTTCTTTTTAACCTCCATTTTTAACCTTTTCAAACTCTTTAAAAACGTACAGTCGAAGTTAATACACCGGGTAATGGAAAATGGATGGCGTGTGAGTGTGCAACGATAGAGAGAATGAGAAAAATTAGTGGTAGACAACGAATAGAGAGATAAGCCATGAGGATAAGGATGAGAAGAAGAACATTATACTTCTACTAGATGGATCAGTTGATTAACAATTGACTTAAACTGGCCAATTAAGTGAAAACCACCAAAATTTCAAATACCTTAGTTATTGTACAAAATTGAATTGTTTAAATGACTGGTTCCAAGTAAATTAGGACGAACCAACTAGCTCATTTTGTGAACATTAATCAAAATTCAATTCAAAACCTTAAGCTCAAGTATTTTTTAAAGTCTTAAACTTCAATTTTATTTCAAAGTTCAAATTATTTTTTATTTAAAAAATGAAAATTCAATTGAAAACCTAGCCCAAATATCTTCAAAATTCCTTGGTCCCAATTCCATTTCAAGAACCAAACCCTTTTAGAAACTTTCAAAAATTGAAATACTTCATTAAATAATTATGGCAACTATGCATATTGGTATAAATGTGATCTAATTTATTATTTAACTTCTTGCTCACATTTATTAAAATATCAAACTCTAACTTTATTATCTTGAGTTTGCCCTCGATGTATAATATTTTAATACTTCTTTAACATTGACAAATTTATAGAATTTTCAAAACAACTTACATATAATGAATCATTATAAATAGCATCCTTACTTTACTATCTTTTAATGGATTTTGCTAAAAATTAGTACAATTTAAAATATTTTTTATGTGTAAGTATATCCATTTTACTTTATAACTACTCTTACCAAATATATCATTTAAGAGTTGGAGACACAATATAATGTTTTTATGATTTTTTATGTATTCCAAATTGTTGTTCATTTAGAAATAACTTCAATTTCTAACGATTATGTGGGACCTATTGTACATAATATCTGAATTTTCTTAATCTAAATTTGACAAATTGAATTTTTGTACCTTCTTTATTAGTTTTGATTGGTATCAATTATTATAGTCGTTAATTTATGTATTCAAGTAGAATTGTTATTATTGTTATTAAAGTTGTTGTTGGTATTATTGCTCTTATTATTGTTCTTAAAGTTCACAAGAATACTATAACCATTTGCCTTTTTCATTGAGAAATATCAGTTAGAGAATTCAAGATGATATCTTCAATTCTTTTTAATTTATCAAGCCATGACACAGAAAAAATATCACGAAGCAAAAATATAATGTGATTAACCATTGTGTTATTCATAATTATATTAAGATTCATTGAAGTAAAAATGATATGTCAATTATATGGTAGTTGCTAGGAAAAACAAAAGTGTAAAAAGACTTGTTTGTTATGACTTTTGTTTTTAGTTTTAGTTTTTTGTTTTTTAAAACACCAAAATAGAAAAAAAAACAGTATAAAAAATAATATACTAATATAACACAGAAAAAATAGTATAAAAATAAAAAACATACAAAATTAATTAAAAATACAAAAATTAAAATTAAAAACTAAAATTAATAACAATACCAAATATCCTCTAATAAGAATTATTAGTTACCAAAAAAAAATTATTAATGGTCTTTTGAATTGTTTAAGAACAAATGGTCTTTATTTTGTATAACTAGTGTTTTGTACGTTCCGAACGTGTGTGCTAACCCCTTAATAGAATACAAATTTTTTCTTTCTTACAGAAAAAGGAAAAAAATAGAGACATGCTGTTACATTTAAATAACTCAACAAATATGGGATAATTACATGGAAAAACAATACCTTGTGGAATAATATGATGGAAAAACAATACCTTAAGGTTTCGCTTGTTTTTATGATTCTTATTTCTATTTCTTTTAATTGTGGAACCGAAAAAAATATAAAAATTAAAAAAAAAATACTCAAATAAAATATAAAAAATAAAAATAAAAATATATAAATAAAAATTAAAAATTAAACTAAACAGACTCTCAAAATAATAATAATATATTTATTGATATTTATACTTATAAGCAAATTGATTTTATATATACTTAAAAAATTTTAGACTTCTAAAGTTGCTTGTTCAGGGTTCTCTAATTAATGATCAACATTATATTCTATTCAAATTTCTTGTAAGCTTTATGAATTCACAACAATTTGTTAGTCCAAGTTTCGACAATTTATTTAAGGATCGATTACACAACTTCCCTTATGACTTATATCCAATGTCATTCCGCAATTCGTACTACCTCTATAAATAAGGTACATACAAAACTATTAATACAATTCAAACAATAATGTATCACAAAAATTAAGTACAAACAACTCATACTACAAATATTTTCAAATTATATAACCATTAGGGTCAAATTATACAACACTCTAATTACAATTAATCACATTAAGTTGGAGGCCCGCGTGAGAGAGTATGTAGTATTACCATTTACAAATCCTTGAATAATTATTATTATCTTATTTAAGTGCCTCATAATTAATTGAAAATTATTATAAATTCATAGAAGTTTTACCCTTATCATTCAATCATTTAGGTATAAACTTTGCTCCTTTATGTAATCAATCACTCCATTAGCAGTCAAATACTTTATTGATAGTCCTCTTGAAATGCATTTCCAAAAAAAAAAAGCTCACATTACAGGGATTGTTGAAATAAGCTTCTTATTCAATATTGCATCAAAATTTCCCACAGAAAAGAAGGCCAATTACCTCAATCTTGTAGAACTGATATAGTTTGGTACGCGTTCCTCCACAACTTTAATATTGTACTGTAGTGAGATAAATTCAAAGAGTTTAAGTAGCTTGGAAATAGTAACAAACTATAAATTCCAGCCACTTATTTAAATCATATTAGGTCTAAGCTTTTCTTTACACAATTTTTCAACGCTTTCATACATGTAAGCTAAGAACCACCTGGACTCTCCCGAGCACGTATCAGACCACGTTTAATATTTGGCAGGTTTATCTTATAAGCTTTAGTCACGCAGAGACCTCTTCTGAATTTCCATTGATCAAGTACTAAAACCCCTTCAACACATATATTGAGTGATCAACAAGTATTTCTTACATTCTCCTGTAAAAATAGAAATTAAAGACTCTTAAGAAGATATTTAATTCAGGCCATATTTGTTATCACTTTGGTTTTCGGTTTTCGTTTCTTATTTTTCTAAACACAGAAACTAATAAAAATAGCACAGAAACTGAAAAGACAATATATTAAGACAATACATAAATTAAAAAAAAGGCAAAGAAACCTAAAAAACATACAAAAACTAATACACATATAAAAAAATAACAACCAAAAACAAAAACGAGAAGTGATACCAAACGTACTCTTAACTTTCCATTTCTGTTTTCTATTTTTGTTTTTATGTGTTTTCATTGATTTTTGTGTGTTTTTTTCAATTTCTATATTATATTAATATTTTTTTGATTTCTATATTTAGAAAAACAAAAACTGAAAACCAAAATAGAAAATGAAATCAAATATGCTCTAAACTTGTAAAAAAATATGGCCTTCTAACTTCTCATTGCATAAGAAGGACAAGATATATATAACATGGGCATTTAACAAGAACTGCATGCTTACCTGCCCATCCTCTTACCTGTTTTTTGTAA
>JAOXYD010067880.1:0-12741 GCA_028565735.1 Pinacopodium congolense | reverse complement strand
AAGATATCGGGTAATATTCATAATACGCTAATATGCCAAACCAATTAAAAAGTATGGCTATCTTAAACATTAATCTTAAGTGGCTAGCTTAAAATTGGTTGATTTAGTCCTTCAATAAACAAAATCCAAATCCTTTAACATGTCTTAAAATTCTTTCAAATTATCAAAACACCAATCCTTAGCAATATAAATGATCAGCCACAAATTTGCATCAAAACATACAAGCTATGAATTTTATACAACATACTTTGATAGATCTGAAATTAAGAGCTTAAATGTAAAGTTTAAATGTTACAACAAATCCTAGAAAGACTTCTGGATGTTTCTTAAACTCCCCACTTGATTTTGGACTCCAGTCAAGCTCTATTTCATCAAGATCTTGCAGAAAAATCAAGAATATTCATGGATATAAGCATAAAAATGGAACAAAATAAGAAATAATATGAGTGAAACCCCCTTAGATGATTCCTAGACTTAGATATGAGTCTTAACAACATGTTCTAATATTCAGAAACTCAGAAACAATACATAAATTTAAAGAACTAAGTGTTTAAAGCTTAGAACTAAGAAGAACTAAGGTGAGAGAAGAAGAGTTCTCTCTATAATTTTGCACATCTGATCTCCCCTAATTTATGCATGTTTTCTGTAAGTTCTTGGAAGTTTTCAGGACCTGGAGAGCTTCACTTATTTCTAGTAGACAAAGGCCTAGATTAGCATCATGCCAAAGCTGAAATCTTGGTGATTTGGAGTTGAAATTGTTGACTATGGCTAACAATGGTACCTTGCCTCCCATCAATGGCATCCTGTGAAGATGCTGTTAATGCTGGAGTTATGTACCCATTAATGACCCCCTGTTCTTCCATTAACATGACCCTACCAGGGGGCCGTTAATGGACAAAAAGGAGAGATATTTTCATGTTTTTGCTCCAATCTTCATCATCAAGCTCCATCCTGCAAATTAAACATAATAATACATAAATTTAACAACGAAGCACTGAATTAGGGGTCATAATTCAACAAATTAATCAATACAAATCTATCAATTTGACCCCTAGCAGTTACTTCTCTAAGATTGGAGGTCAGGTTAATAATCTCCAAAGCCAAATGGATACCATGTGGGAGTATCTTTCATCATGTGATCAAGAGCCCAGTAGATAGTGTATTTGGTTGCTCATTTTATTCACAAATGTTTTTCTTTTGTTATTTCCTTTAAGATGGGGCCAATAAAGATAGTCTTGATTTTGTGAAGATACCCTAGATCAGACATCAGAAGCATAGAATCTCAATTGAATTATTGAAAACTCGAGCCTTAACTAATAACTTCAATTTGATAATCTTTAAGCATTCTTGAATCCCTTTAAATTATTTGGAAGCTTTTTAGATTAGTAGTTTAATTTTACAATTCAATCATGTAAGCTTCTCTAGATAATTGTGATTTGGGTAACTTGGTACTTATAGTATTTTCCTCATGGAGTCAACATTCAAACTCACTTTGAATCTGATATATTGCTTGTTGATCGATGCACTAGCTTGAAAAAAATGGACTTAAATTAATTTTGAATTTGTATGTTAAAGGAGTGATTTATTTGAGCTTATTTAGTATCAGATCAACCCATAACAATATGGGCATAAAGATCATATGATCCATTCTCATTTACAAAACGCACATAATACAAATTATTTTTGTGGTCATTTTGGTCATATTGAAAAGTTTTGTTTTGTCAAACACAAGGTGTTTTAAAATCCATTAAAATTATAGGTTGAGAAAGATGTTAAAGTTAACCTCCTAAGGACTCAAATTTATATGGGTACCTACAATGTGTTGATTCTTGGTTTTATAGGTTAACATCAATTAATATCCAATGAATGTCAAGAAAAGAAGTTATAAGAAGGTATCTTTAACATTTTTTTATGAAAATAAAAATCACTCAAAGTCCTCACATGAGTTAACCAAGATGTATGTTGTTAAACCAAGTGAGGAATAAGAAACATGATATCATGGGGTAATGAAAAATAGAGGTACTTGCTTACTTTTATATTTATAATGTTTGATTATATTAACTTGACATGCCTTTTGATGATGTATACTTGAATTTAGTATGTTGACTTTAGCGTACATGTTTTGGGAAAAAATTGTGTTGCATGTGTCTAGGGGGAGTACATCCTTTGGCATTTTTCAAAATTTTTACATGGTTCTAGGAGAATTTTATGTGATATTAGATTATTTATGTAGGGGAAACTAAATTTTTAATATTTTTATTTTTATAACTTGCATTTGTAATGAATAATGTGTGAAATATGTGATTTTAATTCAAAATATGTGTTTTTTATGCATTTTTTGTTTATTTGAATCCCTTTCATGGGTTATTGGTCTAAAACAAAGTGATGCATATACTAAAGGGGTGAGACATTTACATAAGCTTAGGGAAAGAAATAGGTTGTTTAGAAAGGTCTTCACATGGTTAGGAGATTTTTAGAAATCATCGATGAAAGTTTTTAAAAATCATAATTGGTTTTGATTTTTAAAATTTGCCATGTTTTCAACTCCTTTATAATAATTGGTATCCTTTTGATGATGTCAAAAGGGGAAGAGTGATCGGTGATATTAAGGAGAGTGAAAGAAGTGAAGGGTAAAAAGAGGGAGAGAGTGATGGCATTTGATCATTTCATGAGCATTAAAATTTGTGTTACACATATGTTTTTCTTCTTATGTTATCTTAATATCACATGTTTTTTCATCATAAAAAAGGGAGATTATTGAACTAAAGGAGGTCTTAATAATTGGTTTTGATGATGAAATAACTTCTTTGTTGCTAATGCTTTAGTTTTTTATGTATTAGAAAGATAAGTAAATGCGCAATGTGTAAGAACACATCGTGGAACCTAAAGAAGAAGTGAATTTATAAAGAAAAAAGGAAACAAAGCAAGCATTGAATTGAGATCGAACTGAAGATGGTGGATTAATATAAGAAGAATAAGAAGGAATATTTTTAAATTTGTATTTTAGTATGCAATTCTTGCCTTGATCTTATCAATGCTTAAGATTTTACATATTTACATTGTGGATTTGGTTAACAGTTTTAGAGTTTGCTTGAGTGTGTTCATTCCATTTTCATAATAAGATTTGTTTAAGAGTTTCACATTAATTTAGAGTTTCATAATCAAGAGTAAACCTAGTGATTTGTTTTAAAAAAGCTTTTTAATGTGAAAGTTTCTTGAGTTTTGTTAAGTTTTATTTAGTATGATTGAGTTAATAATTCATATGGAAAATGTTTTAAAGGATGTTTAAGAAAGTGTGGAAAACTTTTTAAAAAGTTTGAAAGTTTGTTTGAAATGAAAAATTTTTATAACAAAGGCATATTTTATGTTTGAGTTTAATTGAAATGTCTTGGTATCTAAAATTGATTTTGAGAAGTTTTAGAATTTATGTAAATTGGCTTTAAATTGAACAAAAAATGTTTTGATAAGTTTAGGAAAATTTTAAGGAAGTTTTAAAAATTAGAAAGTTTGAAATACTCCATACTTAATTGACAATTCTTAGTGTTTAGAATTGCTTGGGAAATGATTTGAAACTTACGCAAGTTCTTTTTAAAGTGAAATAAATGTTTTGATATGTTTAGGATTGTTTTTTAATTGAGTTTGAAATGAAAGTTTCAAAATAAGCTTAAATTTGTATGGATTAAGACACTTTGAGTTCTTGGATTTAATTAACAAGTCTTGATCACTAAAAACTCTATAAAGAACTTTTTAAACTAGTGAGAATCAATTTTTATGTATTTAAAAGTATTTGAAAATGTTTTGATCAAGTTGTGAAGTACTTTTAATGCCTTAACGATATTCTATAATAATAGGTTAAAGGTTCCATTGTAGCCTTACATTATAGTCATGTTGCTTTATTAGGAGATTAAAGATAATATACAATGGTAGGGTATAGTGTATACAACAACATCATTATAGTTTTATAGATGTATAGAAGAACAACATTAGTTTATAATGGTGTCATTATGGGGTGTCATTATAGTGTCAGTAGCCATTATAACGACTAGTTTTTATGACTAATGGCTAGGTAATGATTAATTTGATAATCCAATGACATATTGAGTTTAAGAAGCTTATAAATAGTGGTTCTAAGTGTCTTAGAATTGTCTTTAAGCAATTTTGATGATTGAGAGAGTTTTGATTAATTTTTTGTATGTTTATATATTAAATTATTTTGAGAAAAAATGGTTAATGATTGAATTTGTATTTATTGCACCTTTTAGTTCCTTAAGTATTGTTTTAATCAAGCAAGTGCTAAGGATTGCGTATGCTTGAATAGAAATTGTGAGACTGAATTTTCAGTCTTGGTTTTATGAATAAAATTATTGAGATTAAATTTTCATAAAGAGGTTACTATTCACTTCAACTAAAAAATATATTTTTTGGGTTCCTCTTCACCTTTAAAAGAAGATTTGTTGGGTTGCTCTTCACTCTCTTTGGAAAGAAATAATTAAATGAAAACTTAAAGAGTGGACATAGCCAAGTGGTTTGCTTATCGAACCATTATAAAAATTGATTGTGAAGCCTTCCTCCCTATAAATTTTAACTTATGAGTATCATTTTAATTGTTATTTAATTACTTAAATTTGAATTAATTACATTATATTTGGAAAATCATGGTATTTAGTTGAATTATAGTTTAGTAATTTCATATTTAGGAAAAATGAATCTAGGTGGTTTACTTAAATTGCAGTAGCCTCCATTTTCATTTGGTACGAAGTCCACATCATTAAGGGAAGTCTCTTCGTCACCACTATTTAACCTTATTGAATCAAGGGAGGTTTCAATCCTTGGTTTTGATGTTGAAAAAAATATAATTACTACTAATGTTTTAGTTTTGATGCATTAGTAAGATAGGTGAATAAAAATAGTGTAAGAATATATGGTGAAGCCAAAGGTGAATGGAATTCTTAGAGGAAATGATGGTGGAAAAAAGCAAGCATTGACAAGGATAATAAGATTAAAGATCATGATTATAAAGATCAAAATTAAATCTTTTTATGATGGTGTTTTTGGTAGGTAAACTTGTCTTGATTAATAGCAATTCTTGAAGGGCTTGATAACTCATCACAATCTGCCAAATAATAAGTTCCTAACTACCTAACTGTGTAGTAGGGTGAGTTAGGCTCAAACTATAAGGGGTTAGGATGCAAATACCATTTTGAATGTTGTATGAAAAAATAAAAACAAAAACCCCTGATGCAATGAGAACTAAATAAACTAAAATATAACAAATGCAACTAAAGAGGTAAACACAATACAAAAGATGATAAACTAATAATAATATCGAAGAAATGTGATGAAAGTATCATCACGATTCCAAGATGATTATCGATCTTTAAATATAAATAAATGGTACTTTAGCTAAGATGTTAGCCTAAGGATCTGAACAAACTGTCAAATCCTCAGTTCCTCTAAAGTAGGTAAATCTAACAAGTTCTAGAAATACCCCTAATTTCACTATAACCTTGAATAAGCTCCCTAAGTTTATAATTAGGAAGCATTCAGCAATAAGGAATAACTAACTTAGGCCACTAAATTGCAAGATTATAAAGTGTAACCTCAAGGATTAGAACTTTAGATTAATTAGTTAAGTTTTCCTATAAATCCAACTAGTCTATTATTATTTTCAGAAATCGCTATTGACTATGACGTATCGAAGCCCAATCCTAGCATTTAGATTAGGAAATTATTAAAAGGATGATTAAGCCTAGAAATAAATCTCAATTCTTGACATTAAACCAGAGTCCTAAATTGACCTAAGCCTAAAAGCAACAATTCAATACAAACCCAACTTTATTATCACAAATAATCACCCTTCATCCCATTAGTACCTTTAAACCCTTAAGAATTTACCACACATGCTTAAACTAATAAAAAAAAGATTAAATAAATATAACCCATACTTAATTAAATGAAATCAAAGTTGAAAAATTCAAGACAAGTAATTAATATTACAATTTAACACTTAGTCTAATGAAAACTTAAGCTTTTTATGCTAACAATTTACTAAATTCAACCAAATTCACAAAACCAAAGATAACACAAATAAAATAGAAATTCTAGCAATCCAAAATTGAACAAGAATTAAAATTAAATAATCTTGAACCTAAGAACATGTATAAATTTCAACTGCTAAGCATAAACCAATGAAGACTATAAAAATAAATGAAAACCCATAAGATAAACCATTGCACAACCAATAATCAACAAAGATAGACCTGGAATAACAAGAAACAAATCTTAAGCAACCAAAATCAAAGTTAGGAATTGAAGAAAAAAATCATCTATTGAATCATAACCCAGAATCCATACATTTTCCATAAAGTTCAAGCTATAAACTCATCAAATATTCAATCTAAACATAAGACATTATGTAAACATAAAAACACAAGAATAGAATCATCCAACAACTGAAATGAAGAGTGATACTACCTAAAACAACTAAATAGACATTGAAATAAAAAACAGTAGCAAAACCCACTCAAAACCCCAAGAACATGGAGAGATTTCTAGGGAGAAAAAAAGATAAAAGCACTAAGGAATGTAATGACTACTAGAGAGTGACGTCTCTACTTTCTTGTTTGGATTTTATACATTTTCAAATTAGGTTAAGGATGATAATGTTGTAAACACTGATTTGATCCTTTTTATTTTTCACTGTCAGCAATTAATACGACAGTTTAGTAAGCTAGACGGTGGTCTACTTAACCATCGTAGAGGTTTTGGTTTTCAAAGGCCTACGGTGGTTGCTTAGACCACCATATAACTCCTCCATACCACCATATAGCTTTTGGGTAGTAGATCTCCATCTAATTTTTGCTCCAATATCTCTAAAACTACTTTGATCAAGAACTTGTTCTAGAAGAGTAGTCCTGCCACTGAACACATAATAACACAATAGAAGTATTTTTAAACCAAAAATAAGGATGAATTCAAAAGAAATGACGTACCAAAATATAACAAAATCCATCCCTATCAAATTCTCCCACACTTGAACATTTTCTTGTCCTTAAGTAATGATTTAAACTGTCCACACAGTTTGAATGCTGAGCAATATTTAAGAGTTCCCCTAGTCTTTTTATATGAAGTCAAACAATTTGTCATAAATGACTCCTGTTACTCAACTAAATGTTCCTTATTAGCTTATTTAAGACTTCATCTAGCTTTTTGATATGAGGGTGAACATTTTGTTGTGGAAACCTGCAATTGCTAGGCCAGATCACCCTCTCAAATATCTACTAGCACCACTCATAAAATTCAACCTTACATTAGTTTGAAGTCAGCGGAGCGAAAATTGCCTATTTTATTCAACAATACGAACATAAATGTGATTTTCTTTTCTTTTTCTTAACACTTTATTTCAAACATCCCATTTCACATTCATATGTCAAACTATATAAAATATACTTAAACACTAAATATCATATAAATGGACTACCAAAAACACTTGCAAAGTACTCAAAAAAAGAAGAAGAAAGGATGAAAAAGTTAGCATCATTTTAAGAGTTAAAAAAAGTTCATCAAATTAAAAAAATCAATTTCCTTCAAGTACCATGACTTTAAACCAGACTTGCTCGTGTCAGCTTACTTTGTTAAACCTATGCCTAAACAAGTTTTTGTAAGAGGTGTTGGTAAAAGTGTGTGATGTGGGTGTTATCTATAGGGAGCTATCATCACTTAAGTAATTTAACTAAGTAGTCATGCAAAAGTTGAAGGCTTTGGAGATGAGAAGTTAGCACTTCAGAGACCATTGCATTATTTGGGATGAGAGTTTTGATAGAAGATAAGGCCTGAAGATGTTCAAGAGGGTCGAGTCAATCCATTGATCATACAAAACTCAAATATGTTGTTTAATTTTTATAACACGCTAATTATACATCTTTTAGGGAACCTATGGTTTAATAAAATTTGGAAAACATGTTTAATCAAGTTTGAATGTACACATACATCTTAGGGGGATTGTCGATCTAGATCCTAACTTTAGTATTGCTTGATAATTCTTATGAGTTTATCCTTGGGTTTATCCTTAGTTATTTGATTTATCTTTAGCTATTTAGTTTATTTATATATTTAATCAATTAATTAATCATTGATTAGGTTAGAGAGCAAGGATGGGAATTCTCTAGTAATCATAATCCTTATAGATTGACAATATGGACTCACGCTATCTGTATTATACTACGACAGGTGCACTTACTTATTTACATGTTTTAATAGTTTTTTGCGATTCTTTAATTTAAATTTTATTAAAAATTAGTCACATTAAGCACACATTATATTTCATCTTTAATTTTGAGTAAGTTCACCATAACCCATAAGGAGTTGCTTTTACGTTGAATATGTCATAGATTTTTCTGGTTTAAATAGTGTGAGTGAATCCATCTTACCCATAATAACTCTTTTTCATTGAGGATCCTCCAAATTTGGTTGGCCATGAGGCTAGATTGGTGAGTTTGATTGATAGGATGTCAAAAGCCCCCTAACTTTTTGGAGCATATAGGTTTTTCCAACATACCTTTTCCAATCCCCTTTTTTTCCATAGTTATACTTCATAAGGATCTTCGTATCAACCACTCCAAGGACTTGACAATTTTGGAGGGTAAGAAGATATAAAATGACCAGTGGACATAGAGGCTATTGATCACTGCATTTATTAATTAAATATGACCTTTAAGTGATAATTGCTTGTTACACTAGTTGGAAAGTTTCTTTTGGAAATTTTCTATGAGAGGAAGGAATTCTGAGATAGTTTGCTTTTTATTTAATAAGGGAACACCTGAATAAGTTAGAGGGAGATAAGTAGCCTACAGGCCCATTAAGGAGGTGAACTAGGAGGTAGAAGCTTAAGTACAAGAGTAAGCCCAGATAGCTGCCTAAAAGTGTTGAAGATAGACATGAAGATGTTGAGTGAAACTGAATTAAATCTGGAGAACAAAATAAGATCATTTGCAAATGATAGGTAGTATATTTTTTTCTTCTTGCATTTGTGTGTTATTTAAAGGAGTTATCTCTTTATATGGTGGTTTTTCACATTTGAATAAGAACTTCCATCCTTATTGTAAAGAGGTAAAGAGACAAGGGATCCCTTTGGCTCACTCTCCTTACACTTGGAATGAGTTATAAAGGTTATTTATTTACCAAGATGCTAAAGCAAGTAGTGGTGAGGCAGAGCTTGATCCATTTGATGAATTGGCTTGAAAAATCCAAGGTAGTAAGATCATTCAAAATAAGAGGCCATTTGATGGTGTCATAAGCTTTGTAAATGTTGACCTTGATTTCATGACTTGGAGAAAAGTATCGTCGATTGTAGTTTTTGAAAAACTCTTGAGCCAATTTGATATTATCACCTATGACTCTCCCCTTAATATATGCCTTTTATGAGGCATTAATTTGAGCTTTAAGCACACCTTAAAGTCAAGTGGCCAAAATCTTAGATATGATTTTGTAAACTATATTACAATAAGATATTTGTTAGAATTTCTTTAGGGTGGTGTCACTAACATTTATAACTAGAGAGACATAGGTTTTATTTAGTTTAGAGCATTTTGTTGCTTAGGAAGAATTATCGCACATCGTCAGTTACCATGTTCTTGGTGACTGACCAAGTCTCCTTAAAGAACCTGATATTAAAGCCATCTAGTCCCGGCGCCTTGTCTAGATTGAGGAAGAACAGAACCTGTTGGATATCTTACTCAATAACTAGTTTAATCAAGGTTTCCTTCTCTTCTATAGTAAGATAATCTTGAAAGATAGGTTGTAGGTTTTTCTTAGAAGAGGAGCTACTAGCTAATGAACCAAATAGTTTTGCAAAGTAGGATTCCATTTTTTCCATTAATTTAGCTTCAGAAATGGTGATGGATCCATCTTCTTTGGATAAGTATGTGAGTTTGTTAGTGTTTCTTTTAGAGTGGACTTTACAGTGGTAGAATTGGTGCTACTTTCACCCTTTTAAATCGACTAGATGCATGATCATTGCTAGAGAGTGATTATTTACAAGAGCTTGACTATAAACTTGTAGTGTGGCTCTTTCTCCATTTAATAATTTGTCCAAGAGGAGGTTTCTATCTAGAACGTTTTGGATACGAACAAGCTCCTGTACAGCTTTGAAAATAACCTAAATTATTTCTCCAACTGTTTATTTATTTAATAACTTCATTTTATCTTTGATACTCTACAGTTTCCTAGCTAACAAAAAAATTTTGTGACCCTGAAATTTCTTATTTATGCCTCTTAACAAAGCTTTTTGAAAGCCATCCATCCTTAGTAAGAAGTTGTTAAATCAGAAAGGGAGAGGACCTCTGTTGATAATGAAGAATATTTTATACTAAGATAGAAGCATGATATGATACTTTTTGACTGGGAATGGTGGCTTTACTTTTTTAAAAGTTCTTTAACCACTTATCATTCATAAGAGCCCTATTAAGCTTTTTTTGCATAAAGAACTCCCCAATTTTCTTATTTGTCTGAGTGAAGAAATGACCTTTCATGATGAGGTTTGTGACACCAATTTTGCTAGCACAATCTCGAAATTCATCAAAGATGTTTCTTTGAATGAGAGTTCCTTTAAATTCATGTTAATACATGATGCTGCAAAATTATCTAAGAATAATCTAGGGATTGTTAATGTTGTCAACTAAGTTCCTTAAGAGGTTATAGAGGTAGTTCTTGTGAAAGGCATGGTTTAAAGCACACATAAAAATGACATGAAAGTGACATTGAGCGAATGATTTAGTGGCAACTATGAGATGGATTAGCTGATTAGTGAAATGGTCATGCTTTACCTACAGTAGTTTGGTGTCAAAAGCAACTACTAGCCTACTATAGTAATGGCCTTAGTGATTTGAGATTAACTACTAATGATCCTTAAGAAAAGCTAACCTTTACATTAGTGTTTTACCAGTTTACCTTCCATTAGACTAAGTAGACAAGGGTTTACAGTGTATAAATTTTTTTTGTAAAGCTAATTGATTTGAGGGATTTTTTATCCCTCTAATACTCCTTAAGAGGATAGACATGGTTAAGAGGAGGGTTTGTCTTTTTTTTTTCCTCCTAGACTACCTTTTGGAGTCATACTTAGAACCATGGAGAATGTTAGAAGCTTATGATATCAACACCTCATTGTCTATAATAATGAGATTAGCTTGGCCAGTTTGAAAGGGTGAGATGTCTTTCCTATTACTAGTCATGCCTGAAGTTCTAAGCAAGTTTGATGAGGACTAAGCTGAGTCTCAGAGACAAAAGAGGGAGACTTGATTGAATTGCATTGATCTACTGTGAATTCATTCCTTTTAATACTTAGAGAAGCCATGATATCATTCCTTTTAACACTTGAAGAAGTAGAGCGGGGAGCATGCTTAAGTACATCAATATGATTTGAAGGGGCTTTATGACATGAAGTCCTATATTCTACCATAGGAGAGTCACACGGGTCATTATAGGGCTCTTGAAAGAGGATGGTTTGACGAAGGCTGTGACAGTTTGGGATTTGCTAGTGTCTATCAGTGTTTGAGTTAGACTTAGGCTGAAGAGCAAGATTTAGGGATAGGCCTAATAGAGGAGGCTTTACATCATTAAGGACAACTAGTGTTTAGAAAGGGGGATCGGGGACATCTGTAATTTTCAATGGCATGACCTTTAATTGGTTAAGCTAGTTTGTCTCCAATTGAGAAGTGCTAGGAGATTTGCTAGTTTTAGCATTTTGTCTTGCTTGATATAGATGATCAGAATCATCTGCTAAGTTGTTTAAAACATGGTGAACTTGCATTAATTCTTCGAAATTACCTATTTGAAACAATTTTTCTATGGGCCTCCATGTGGCTTTAATTATTGGCTTCCATGAGTATGAAACTGCAACTGCATCCTCAAACAATTCATTATCCTCATTAAGCCTTAATAGCGAAATTTCATTGGCAAATTTTGTAAAGTATTTATAATCATACAAACTCGAGCATTATTAAATCTCTTTGATCTCGTTGTGTATTCATTAAGACAACATGGCTTTCCCACTATAAGCCCTTTAGTTGTCTAATATTCTAGGAGAATATTGTGAATGTTGATCCATAATATGACATGTTAGGTCTGAATGTCCTAAATATCTGTCCTGGTTGCTATTAAAATGCCATGGTCCTAATTCAAAGACCCTTTCAAGTTGAGCCTTATTATTGATTTTGAAAAGAAATAAACCATTGTCATTTATGACTACCTCTTTAAGACCAACATTTCTCCGTTACTACATTGCCCACTTATTCATGAAAGGACAAGGAGGACAACTGCAAAAGAGAGCAAAGACACAAAAAAAAAAGAACGAAAAAAATAATAAGCAACTTGAAGAAGAAGGGATGCTGCATGGCCAGGAGCACTATATGATGCACGCACCCCATGCAGACTGTTTAGCGCGTGCTCTCCATTATAATTTTTAATTAAAATTGTTTTAATTGATTAAAAATTTTCTTAATAATATTAAGATTAAATTAGTTTATAATTCATAATAAATTTAGAAAAAGTGTTTTTAATTTTTTAAAAAAATTTTCAAAAAGTTTGTGTTATTAGGAATAAATGTGAAATTTAGTTTAATTTTTAAAGAGTTAATTAATTAAATTAGTTATCAAATTAATAATTAGATTTAAGCAAAGTATTCTAATTATATTTAATAATGAAATAATGTTAGATAAATTAAATAATAAGATTCTATTAATTAGA
>JAOXYD010067849.1:0-12742 GCA_028565735.1 Pinacopodium congolense | reverse complement strand
GGTACCATCTTCTTCCTATTTTAATGATGACAAAAATGACTATATTATTATAGATGTAGGTTTAAGCTATAATGAACTAGTTAAATGTTTAAAACGTGATACTTTGAGAAGGAGGAAAGTATCTTCCAAATATAATAATTGTTTAAAGATAGTTGATGAACTTAAGCTAGAGAATGAGAGATTATTGAATGATATGCATGCTTTAGAATCTAAGAGTGTGGACTTTGATGATGATAAGAAGATGATGATGAATTAAAATGAGTCTTTAAAGAATGATGTAAAAAGTCTTAAAGGATCATTATAAAAGTTTACTAAGGGAAAAGAAAAAATGGAAAACATACTAGGAGTCCAAAAGGCTTCCAACGATAGGAGTGGCTTAAGTTTTACTCAAGGAAGTGGAACATATAATGCCAAGACTATTTTTGTGAAGGGAAAAAGTTTAGACGAAGAGTATATTCCTAGGTCACTTTTTAATAATGGTGTATCATCTTTTAGAACTCAATCTCGGATGTTGAACTAAGGGATAAAGCAATAATATGGGTTTATGTCGAGCTTATGTGCTATCACCTTCAAATTTATCCCCAACATCTCAAATGGCTACCATGTAAAAACATCTAAGTGTTTTAGAATTACATGCAACATGCTATCATTTGATAAAACACCGCAGCTCTAACAAGCATAATTATGACATATGATAACAAGGTGAACATGCAAGCTCTTAAATCTTATATAAATAAAAGTACCAATTATGAAGAAGATAAAGATAAATGTTATAATATGATTTAAAAGTTGAGATCATGAAGAGTTTTAAAGGAGAAATACTTCAAGCAAGTTAGTAAGCATGAAACTAATTGTAGATACATTTACAACCTAATTTGTTATTGAATTTCTTCATAGATGTCGTCTCATGAGAGAAGCCTTTTTCATCTTAACCATACATTTAATCCGTAATAAATGTATTCTTTTTACAATTATAATTTAATCCTAATTGCTAACCCTAAATGGTACTTAAAAAGAGGGTGAATTAAATATTTAAAAAATTTCTAAATTTAATTTTAAACTTATTTTGTAATAGATGAAAAACTAACCACAATTCAACTACACCTTAAGACAATTCTAATGTGATAATGATGATACAAATATAATTCAATAACAAACACAATATTGCATAACATAAAGAGTATAGGAAAGAGAGGATACTCGCTACAAAATTTAGCCTCCATTCACTCTCTGACTTCTTGTTGGAATGTGAAAAGTAACATTTTATAGATTTTTCTTAAGGTTTAAAAGGAACCTGTAAAATCTTACTTTCAAGAGTAAAGAGAAGCTCAACAAGATCTTTCTTTAAAAAAGGTTAACAGTAACCCATAACCAACCCTTAACTAATAATTCAAAAATCAAAAATCAAGCCCCAACCTAAGCATACCCTAACCCAATATCTTACTTGATTAAAAGCACAAGATATTAAAAAAAAACACAATGAATGTAAATCTATAATTTTCATACTTTTTTTAAGCTTATTTCAAATCCTAAAACCTTCTCTTAATTCATTTAAACCACCAAAAAAACTCCTTCTACATGTTCAAAAAAATGTATTTATATTCAAAAATTAGTTACAATGCCAACAACATGTATTTATATTACAAAATTAGTTACAATGCCAATCTAGTTGTTACTATAATTTATAAAACTGTTAGAAATAAGAAAGTAACTGTTACTCTACACTATTAAGATGCACTAGTCGACCATTCTATACTAATGGTTAACCAGTTTATAAATCAGCACATACTGGTCAACATTCTGGTCTACCAATCTATACTATTAGTCGACAGTTCTACAGATGACCGATTAACTAGTCTATGCCATTAATTAACCAATAAGTCTAAAACTAATTTTCCATACTCTATAGTAACTTCCAAAATTAATCAATCCACCAAAATAAATTTTCTTTCACAAATTATCTCGACCAAGTTCTAGTTTCCTAATATAATTTTAAATACCAAGACCTTTCAATTGAATTCAAAAATAAAATATGTCTTTGGACTATGAAAATTTATGTACTTTTTGGACTATGAAAATTTATGTACTTTTTCAAACTTTTCAAAACTTCTAAACTTTTTCAGAATTTTCCAAACTTCCCTAATCCATTCTTTTGAAAAATTCTTAACTAAAATACATTCAATACTTTTTCAAAAATATTTTAATTCCATAAGAGGATTTTTAAAAAAATTCACCAAATTTACTCTTGATTATAAAGCACTAAATGCAATACTTCTAAATGAAAATGATCATATAATATTTAAGCCCCTAAAAACAATAAGATGATCAAGGTAAGATTTAAAAACAAAATTACAAATATAAACCTATTTAACCTCAACTATTTTGATCTTGATCACCTTCTTCATTTTAGTCTTCATATCAATTTCTTTATGTCATCATTGGACTCCAAAATTTATTTTTACACATCATCTAAAATGCTATCTTTTAATTTATAATAATAAAGTAACCTATTAGTAACATATTTATGTTACTATTATTAAAACAAAGATTAGAATCTTAATTAAATCATTAGTAACACTCTTAAACTATCAAGATTTAGGAAATAAGTAAATAACTTTATCAAACGGTTTATCTTTTGGCTAAATACTAAGGGATTCTAAATAGGACAAACTTTAACTGTTAAGTTAGATGTTTCCTGCCACACAATGGTTAGCATATGTTTGTTAAGGATGTGATGGTTGATGGATTCATCTTTTATGCTGCTAGATCATGTCTTCTTGCTAAAATAGCATGATTATATTATGGTTGTTATGTATTAATAGTAGCCTTTCATGTAGTTCCTATAAAGTGGACTCTTTATTTTTAATTCAATTTGTTTCAAGTTTTCAAAAATCTTTATCATCATAACATCTTTTAGTATCCCAAAAAGTCTTTCATAATTTTTGTTATTAATAAAGGTAGTTATTAATGGTTCTCGAGTAGGCACAAAATTAAAAGGTAGTTATTAATGGTTCTCGAGCAGGCACAAAATTAACTTCAATATCCTCATTTTGAACATGGGCTATAAAGAAATTAAATTTAATATACTTAGCTATTAAATATTCCATAATATTTTAAGATAGATTATAGTGATAGTATTATAATATAAGAATTTGATTTAATAAACATTAAGTATAAATTAATAAATTTTAATAAAATGTTACATCTTTTATAAATAAAGGACATGAAATTATAATACACAAGGACATGAAATTATAATATAGATCTTATACCTCTTAAAATTAAGATATCAAATTACATTGCATAGATTACAACATTCATTAAATATAACACCATTTGCAAAATGGAAATTTTAATTTTTATATTTACAAGTTACACCAATAAAGTTTATGAACATAATGTTTATAATTTCAAAGATATATTTTATAAATTTCATCTATTTCCACTTTAGGCATGAATTTTTGCATTCTTGCAAAATAAAGTCAAAATATAATTTTTATAACTTTTATCAAACAAGCAAAAGGTCATTTACAGGCTCACAATTCATTAATTATGCAAAACCTAAAACCACGCTTTATTTGGTGATTACTACCCCAAAAAATTCATTTTATTTTCAAACTTTCTTATCAACAAATAAAAGATGTTGCTATTTAAACATTTTATATTACCCATATCAAAATTTAGTAAGTAATTTCTTATATGACATTATTATTGAAATTTTAGTAAGTAGGTTTTTAATATGACATTATTATTGAAAAATAGAATTTTTTTTTTAGTTTGTAAATGGTTACTAACTATAACAAAAGTTATTGTAAAACCCAAAAAGGTTTTTTCCTTAGTTATTTTTCTAGTTGAGCTTCTATGTATGTTTACACATTATCCAACCTATGATGTTACTTGATAAGTGATAGTTTTATTTATAAATGAACTTATATATGGACCATTAGATTCAAAATCCAAATTAAAGGGTCAAAGTGACTATATTTAGCATTAATATATTTAGTTTTAAGTAAGTGTAGTGGTTAGGATTATACTTTAGTTTTTGGGATAGAATTTTAACTAAGTTGGATAAAAAAGGTTTTAAGAAGTAATACATATTAATCAATTTATTGGTTAGCTAAACATTGATTAGTATTTTTGTCGTAACTTTCTTTAAAAATATATATTAAGGTAATTCAAGTCCTACTAAAAGTAATAAAACAAGATTATAAATCATATGCTAAGTAAAAAAAATAAGTCAATTATTTGGTTAGTCAAAAAACAGGTTAATGGGGCTTAGTTAATTAAAGAAATAATGAGAAACATAAGAGGTTCAGAAAATTAACCACAAATATTTAATTTTGGATATCAAATTAGAAGTTGTATATGTGGTATGATATAATCAACTATGAATAGATTTTTTATTCAAATGTGACCCAACCTATTATTATGATTTATAGATAGAAAGAGGATACCATTTAGAGAGAAAAGAATATTTTTTAGGTAAATCAATGAAAAAATGATGATGACACTAGAATTTAGAATATATTTAAAGGGTCTTAAGGATTTATAAAATAAGGGATATTTTAAGGTGTGTAACACATTCCCAATTATTGGTTTGGGATTTTTCTTTAAATTGTTGCTTTGGTACTTGATATATTTAATATATTTTTTTATTTTTTATTTTTTATTTTTTATTATTAATCATTGATCATATAAAAAAAATTTGTAACGCTATTAATATGATATTATAGGTTGTTTAAACTATTTGTAGATATTGAATTTATATTATGATTATGTAAAGTTGGGATAAATTATGGTAAAAGTATATTATTTATACTAAGTTACCTTGGTTAAGTAGGACTTAAATTTGATAGTGATTGGCTTATGTCAAGTATATGAGAGGAGAATTATGATTAAGTGTGTAAATACAACTTATGCATAATTCTATGGTTAATAATTGTATAGTGGAGGAGGATGTGTTGATTGTACTTGATGATCAGATGAACTTAAAGCAGTTAGGTAGGATTAAGGAATGGACTTAATAGTTTTTAGAGTAAATTTAGGTGTTAAAATTGATGCAAATTATATATAAGATTTGAGATTTAAGTGTACATAATAGCTCTTCAAAGTAAGATTTAAGAATAAGTCATAACAATACTTTAAAGATAGATTGCAAATTAGATGGATTTAAGGCAATGTCTAATAGCTCCTCTCCTTAGGTTGAGATTAAGACATAGATCTAGTAGCCCTTTTAGTTAAGATTATGGATCATGTGGATTAAGGTAGCTCGTTAAAATGAGTTTTTAGTAAAAGGCTCGATAGCCCTTTAGAATAAGTTTTAAATGTTGTAGACTTGATAACAATTCTAATTGATATTTGATCGAGGCTTGGTGATTCTTCAAGGTGGACTATTCTAATTTTGAAAGTGGTTAACTTGTACTTGTTCTATCAGTATCAATCTTTGAACTTATCATGCATTATTTTAATTTTGAATAATATGATTGATATGAATGAATTTTGTTATATTTTTATATATTGTTTCATTTTAATTCATTCATATTTTTGTTATTAATTACTTATTTTGTGTTCCTATTGATTGTACATGTAAATTTAATGATGGAATATAAAGTTTGGATTAAAGAATGAAGTTTTAAAAACAAAAGAGACTAGATGTCGAAGGTTCTTCAACTTAGATAAAAGAAAAAAAAAGAAGAAAAAAGAAAATCAAATGAGCAAAAACATTTAAGAATATAAGCATAAAAGGTTGGTAAAAGAAAGCCCTCACAACTTGGAAAAACACGCATTTCAAGGTAGCCAAAATCTGTGTGTATTTTGGTTGCTTACGAAAACCTTATACTCTAGAGACGGTCCAAAACGGCATCACATGGACAAACCTTGAAACAATCCTCGAGGGAGCTAAAGGCTTGAAAGATCCAATGTTTTGATTAAGCCCTATAAATAAAAAATAAAAAATAAAAACACAAAATCCAAACATTTCAGGAGGGGGTTAATGGCACACACAAAGGGGGAGAAACAAATATTCAAAACTAGAAGAAGCTCTCCCTAAAAGCTGGACAACTATCAGGTTCACCATGCAATTGGAGGGAGATGTGAGCTACACCATGCTTCTCACCAAGGATTTCGGTTTCACCTTCCAGTAGCATAAACTCTTTTCATTTTGATTGCTTTCTTAGTTAAATATCATAGCATCTTCCATTAGCTTATAGATTAGTCTTTGTTTTTCATTTTGATTGCATCATTAGTCGATTGTTATTTTGTTTTCCTTATGTTTTATGCTAATGGACAAATGCTTACATTTAATGTCTTAGTTTAATTCTTTCCATAATGTTTGGTTTAATTTGATGTTAGAACCTTTGAATTTTATGTAATGTATTTTTTAGATTTTTTGTTTTTTATTTTAAGCCTTTATTCCACTAGTTTAAGCTTGTATTTTTTGTTATTCTTGATGCTTGTTAATTAAGCTTTGTTAAGTGAATTTATGCATGTTCTTAGGTTTTAATTCATTTAATTTCAGATTATGTTCAATTTAATTTTGCTGGAATTCTAGTTTAAAAAGTTATTTTTAATTTAGTTAAATTATGTTTTAGTTAATTACTTAATAGCTTAGTCAATTTGTGTTTGTGTTAGTTTTAGTGTTGAATTATGTTTTTCTTTTAATTTTTTTAATTTTCCAGCCTTTGTTTTCTTTTAATTGATTATGTTTTATGTTTATTTAATTGATGTTTTGCTTAATTTAATTATGTATGGCGAGGTGTTTAAGGATTCGAAGGTATAAGAAGGATAAAGGATAATTAATTGTGAGAATGGAATTTGTTTTAAATTGATTTAGTGTTTTTAAGCTTAGGTTGGTTTGGAACTTTGATTAAATGACATGAATTAGGTTTTATCTTTACGATTGATCATCCTTTAGGTAATATCCTAATTTAAATAATAGGATTAAGCATGTGATACATAATTGTTCTTGTCGATTTCCTAAAGTAGAGATAGATTAGTTGGTTTTATTAGGATAACTAACCAACTAATTTAGGATTCTATTCCTTTAGGTTACCCTTTCCGAGCTTGCAAGTTAGTGGCCTAAGTTAGTCATTCCTTAGTACCTAATGTGTCTTTACTAATAAATCTAGAGAGCTTATTCTAGGTTATAGTGAAGATAGGGGCATTTCTAGAGCTTATTAGTTTTACCTAAATTAGAGGAACTGAGGGTTTGAGAGCTTGTTCAAAACTATAGGTTAACACCATAGTTAGAGCACCTTTTATCTAGATTCAAAGATCTATAGTTATTCTAAAATTCTGATGATACCTTTGACCCATTTGTTTGTCATTGTTATTCGTTTATTGTATTTTGCTCTTTGTTTTCCTATTTATTATTTTTATTGCATCTTAGTTATGTTAATTCTCTTTACGTTTAGGGGTTTTTGTTTTTGTTTTTCTTTACAACATTGGAAATAGCAGTTCACCCAACTCTCTGTAGGATCGACCCTAACTTACCCTAGTTACATAGTTAATTTAGTTAGGTATATTTATTATTTGGAAGTTTGCGACGACTCACCAATGATATATGGATAAGTTTAATTTTTATATATGTAAATAGGGATTGAAATTATTAATTTGATTAAAAATTTTATGGCATTTATTTGATTTTTTACCTATTTACAAATATTTAAATTGTGCATGATTTTTTAAGAGTTTGTTTTATAGATTGACTCCTAGTTTTATATGATTTGAAGAGCTTAAAAATCATCCAAGAGTAGTAAATTATTAAAAGGGAGCTAAATGAGGGATTTCCAGTGAAGAAAAAAATTAAATTATTACAAATATATAAAATCAAAAGCAAGAGGACATATAGTAGGAAGAAAAAAGAAAGGTAAGGAATATAAGAACAATAAGTAAAAAATAAAAAGATCCTAAGAGAGCTAAAAGGGAATAAAATAATATATGAGGGAAGAAACTAATAAAATATTGAACTTTTCTATAACAATAAAAAAAGAAGGCAACAAAGAAAATAACAATAAGAAAGAATAAAGGACTCATGCAAAAGTGTTAGAAGATAATCATCAGAGAGATATACATGACGTATACAAGAAGTAAAAATTAAAAAAAAAAGGAAGCAGAGAAGAGAATAGAAAGGAATGTTGCACCTATTTAATGACAATAATCTCTATAATTTTCTATTTTCAAATTCCATTCTTTTTCATATTCATGATTTTTTAAAAGATTTTATGCCTTTTGAGGTTTTTAATGTCACCATGAACTAAATTTCATAGCTAAGATCTAGTAGATTTTTTCTTTAAATATGAGAATTGATTAAAAGAATTTGTAGTTTATTATTTTCTTCTTCATATGGGTGTAATTTGTGGGACGATACTGATCTAGGAATAGCTAGCTTGGATATGAATAAGATATGAATTATTTAATCAATGACTATTCACAAGCAAATGATGGACTATATGAATGTACCTTCAATATGATTATGACAAATTACCAAATGCATGATTATGTTTTTGTAGTGTTTATATTCAAGATCAAATTAAAATTTCCTTAAAAACCTAATGCATCTTTTTACTAAATCTTATAGATGACCTAATAGGAGATTAGTGGCAAGAATAGATATTTTATCTATAGCTATTAGGTATTAGTTGGAATAGGAAAATGACCATCATATATAAGGAAAATTAACATATTTCATAAGAATTAACTCCAAATAATTAAAATGAGTGAAGTCATTGCCTTAGTTATTTTTTTATTGTCAATTTTTCTATGATTTAAAACTTTTCCTAATTTGATTTTCTTACACTTATTTTAGTTTAGCTTAAATATTTTGTTCAATTAACTAAGGGGATTATTGAATTGGTATCTACAATTGGTTTTTGAGGATGACATTTGGGACTTTTAAGGTAATTGATCCCTTGACTAAGCACAATTTACCCCCTCTTATACAATCTATACAATTTTGATATTATAATAGCATGAACCATATTATGGTAAGCTAATTACTTTTAATTTTTGTTAATTTTTTCAATATTTTCTTATGTTGTTAACTTTATTTAATTAATAAAAATTGATCATTTTTATTTCAAATAATGACTAGGAATAGGAGTTCGAGTAATATATCAAAAATTTGATGTTTAACTAAACTTTTTAAATTAAGGGGCAAATACTTTATGTTTGGAAATGATAAAGAATTTATTTTGATTATAGTTTAAATAAAGAATAATTATGGAATTTGTTAACATATAATAAATTAGATAATTTTATTTATAACACTTGTAATTTATTGACATATATTTTAAATTATGATAAAGATGTTGATCAAGTTTGATTTAACCTTAATCTATTAAGGTGAAAGTGAGATAATAGTGAAAAATGTTTTCTCAAGTGCCTTATAATAGGAGAATGATATTTCTACTATAAATTTTAACACTCTTACACAAAGTTATTTTATCAACATTAAAGATGATACTTTTAAGACTTGGATCTTCTCCACTTATTATAAATAAAAAATCATATTCCTTCGATTAAATAGTCAAAAACAAATAAAAACATATCATATTTCAAATTTAAAAATATAATAAGCAAAATAGAACTTAACAATGCAAAAAAAAAAATGTAGTACATGACTCACAACTTTAGAATTATTCGTATTACAAGCTAGGATGTAATTGGAAACTTTTCTTAATATCAATTTAATACTATTTTTATGAGTTAACAAGTTTTCGAAAAATTAAGCTTTACCCCTCTCATTTTAGAAAAAAACTATTTAAAGAAGATTAAGGGCTAAAGAGAAAATTTCCTTTTTTTAGAAAATAAGAAAGAGTAGAATAAGTTATGTCCTTTTTATTATTATTTCCTTTTGAATTGAGACATATAAAAAAGGAGATGAAAATAAAATAAGAGTAACAAAATAGGGAAATGTCACTACACTCAAGCAAAAAAATGAGAAAGTAGAGATAACATAAGTATAAAAAAACATTATTCATGTTTAGGAATTAGGGACAACAATATTTTTCCCCCTAAAATTTAAGAAATTTTCAAATCTTATAATTTCCAAGGTTTCTATTTTAGTTTTATACCTCTATGTTTCAGTTTGATTTAATATTTCTATTAATCTCTATTAATAAAATTTTGACATGACCAAAAAAATAAATGACTTAGACATCTTTAAAAGACACATAAGTATTTTTTTTAAATTAAACCATTTCATTTATCACACTTATACACTATTTAACAGTTAAACGACACCATTTCACATATACTTTTACATCTACCATGAAATTATATAACTTTACTATTAAATAGTATATAAATTAAATGGTATAGTTTTGAAAACTTTTTATATGTCTTTTTAAATTGTTTAGCTATCTTGTTTTTCTTGTCACGAAGACTGATAAAAAGATTAGATTGAATTAAAACATAGAGATATAGGATTGAAATAGAAATTTTAAAGTTATAAATTTAAAATTTTATTAAAGTTTGGGAACCAAAATATGGTTATCCCTCAAGAATTAGAGGTAGACATATATATTAATTACCTTATCTAAAAATAATGAATTATTACTAATGCAATTGGATTTATTTTAATCGTTGTAAACTTAAGAAAAGGTTCTAACTATATTTTAGGATAATTAAAAGTAGTAACCTAAATTATAATCTTTTGAAGGCATCTTAGATTTTAACACCTCAAAATGAATAGAATGCCTTATTACTTTATAAATAACAATGGTTGTTTATTTCAATTGCAATAGACCAACTTCTAGTGTATTACAAGATCGAGTCGTCTAAGTTATAACTTAATTAAGATACTTGTTTATGTAAGGTATACATCTATGCTTACATTCATGTATATAAGGTATGAAAATGAATCGTGCCATTTTATCTTAAAAGAGCCTCATAAATGTGAATGTGATTATATGTTCATGTAAAGATTATGCCTATTCCTACTTTGACGAATTTGCTTTCTAATTCTCGATTTAGAACCATATATAAAAGCATGATATATTTTTTTTCTAAGATTGTGATCTAGAAGACGATGTGATTTGTTCATATGGTAGCATAGGTATATGTTTATTATTCAAATCCTTTCCTTTTACAATTTTTTTTTACCATTTAAGGGTATACTTCCATGAGTAAATTCTAAACCATGATTGTCATTTGGTACCTTTAGAGTTCCTAATACGTTCTAATTGCTCAATCCTTTAAGTGAATTTTCATAATGACTCCTTTAAAAGATTGATCTCCTTCTTCAATGCCTCATTCTCACACAATAATTCTTACTTATTACCATGGTCAATAACAACACTCTTGGAGTCTCACATAGTATGCATTTCATTCTTCAATTTCTTATTCTTTAACATGCAAGCATCCAAAAGTTTCCATGTCTCTTTATGTTTAGAAAAAAGTTTCTTCCTTTTTAAAGTTATAATTTCTAATCAATCAACATATTAATTATATATTAAATCATGAACACAATCATCATTATTATTATTTAATGATTTTGAGTAAGAAAGTGCCTCATCATCCTCATTATCCATAAGGCACAAGTTTCCCTCTAAAATTTTCAATTCTTCACTTCTACTTGTAGAGGTGCCCTCACCATCAGTCTCCTCATCTTTAAAGGCTTGGATCAGCATACCTCTTCTTGTTGAAAACACTTCCTCTTCATATAATTCTCTCATCGTTATTTCATAAGTGAGGAGTGACCCAAACAATTCTTCCAGTAGCAAGGTAGTTAAGTTTTTAACTTGATCTATAGTTGTCACCTTTGCATCCTATTATCTTGGAAGAGACTAAAGAATATTTCTCACTAAATCAACATTATTATAATTCTTACCCAAACCTTTAAGAGAATTGACAATGTATATTTATATATAAATCAAGCATACATATTAGATATTGATTCATTAAGTTCCATATAAAATAATTTAAATTGATGCACATTGCATGCTCATTTTATTTTCCTTAACTTGATTTATGCCTTGATGAGTGATATCTAAAGTATGATAAATCTTTTAAATCGATTCATACATGGATACTTTATTAAATTATTTTCTACTTATTATATAAAATAATATATATACATCATTAATATCTAAAGACACTGTAAGCCTTATGGCATTCAAAAGATGGGTGAATTAGGTGTTCAAAAATTCCTGTGAAAATTAAAAAAAAAATAAACACCTTATGCCAATTTCAATTTAAATTAATTCTCTAAACAAAATTAAACTTAAATGGAATACCAAACTTAATGCCAATATTAAACAAATTCAATCAATGATTAAACAAACACAAATGCACAAATATAAAAGAGAGAAGGGAAAAGAAGAACACCAAGATTTATAGAGGATGTATAATAGGTACACATCTACATATTGCATCTCATTGAGCCCACTGGCTCGAGAAGCAACATAATAACTAATCATAACAACAATAAGCCTCTCTCGAGTCCCTAAAGTCGCAGTAATATACCCTCTAGTATTCCTAGTCAGGCCTAAGGCATCTCAAGTAGTAGCAATGAAAAACGATGGGTCCGAAGCTATCATGTCCCCATGAAATGTATCCTTAGCCCTAATGAATACACTGCCCTCATCTAGTACCCCTAACAAAGCAGTTATAAAAGCATGAGTGAGATAAATAGGAACACCTCGTACCATCGAGTGTATCTCGATGTTGTCCGCCTCATCTTTATTTCCAATGTTCGCAAAGAACTCACGAACCAAATCGGGGTAGAACGGACCAACAAAAG
>JAOXYD010067828.1:0-12742 GCA_028565735.1 Pinacopodium congolense | reverse complement strand
TTATAATATTGGAATTGTTTTAAAAAGTATATTAAAAAATTCAATAAAGTTAGTTTTGTGAGATAAGAATATGCCTCTTAAGTCTGTGAAATTCATTTGTAAATTCCAACTATTTTAGTGGAATTTGAATTAGTTATGTTGAATTCTATGAAATTCAAATATTAGAACTAAAATGAACAATTTTTTTATTTCAAATACAAAATTTAAAATTACAAATAAATTTTACAAAATTTTATAAAATTCTTTTATTCCAAACAAACTCTTACTAATTTTAAAATAAGGGGAGTGTTGAATAATTGCTTCAACTTAGAGGGACACGATTCAAGTTAGTGGTCATTGTTATCCAAAAAGTCACGGTTACCGTGCCTCTATTTTCTTATTGTCTGCAGATTTTATGTTCCCTGTTTTCCACTAGTTTAGGTTCACGTTTCCCACTTCTCCATGTTTTTATTTAATTGCTTGGTTTTAGCTTTTATCCGTTAAGTGTAAGCCTATATATAGAGGCCTGTCATTGCTTTGATGAATATATGCAGAAAAAGGCCCAACGCAAGGTCGTTCTTTCGTTTCGATTGTCGTCTTTGTCTATCTCTCTTTTCTTGTTTATTTTTGTACTTTTCCCAATAGACTGGTCTTTATTGTTGGTGAACTGTGCTTTCTGGTCTCTTCATTCTCTGGGTTACTTTGAAGACTTGATTAAATGTCTTTTACGTTTGTTGATTACACTACGTTTTTATCGATTAAGGTTGATCTCGCTTTATAAAGACTTTTTGCTATAGATTCTCTCCATCTCTAAATACGTAGGAAAATGAATTAAGGTTTGACTATATAATATTTCACTCATCATCTTTATAATTATTTTTATATAAAATAAATAATAATAAAAAAATAATTTTTATTTGATATAAAATAATTATAAAAGACTACTTAAATTCCTATTTTTTTTTCAATGAATTAAACCCTTACGAAAAGAAAGAAAGAATAATCCCTCTCCTTATTTAATGGGCGTGAACAGTACTAGATAATTTGCTCCACATATCTGCCTCTAATTAAAGATAGGAAAAAATTAGGTAACCATCAGATGACCATCTATAGTCATTTATATATAAAATAAAGGGTGTTTTAATTAAAATATTTAAATATTATTTTATTTTATATAAAAAATAACTATATATATCTTTGAGTGATTGTCAGATAATCAAACCTTTAAATACAATGAATCGGAAGTTCATGCTTTCTTTGCTATGTTTAAGAGGGAATGTCCTTGGCATAATTATACCGACTACTACACAAAGATCCTTCTGTTGGAAGTGACGCCTGGTCAGATTTGTCATTCTCTGAACGTGTCATGGGGGATCAAGGATTTATTATACATGTATAATAAAAAATTGGCCGTCACATGCGTTGAGAATGGTATATTATCGATTCCAAACGACACTCACCTTCCAGTTAGAGAATATTGGTTGATTGCTGTTATGAACAAGACCAGATAATTACATCACAAATGGTCCTATTACGAATGTGGACACTACCTACTATTTTAATGATTTTTATAATTATTAAAATTAATAATTATTAAAATATTTTTATACATTAATAAATAATTTAATATATAAATAATTTAAAAAATATTAAGCTTGATGATAAATATAATTAAAATAATGAATACACAAAATAATAATTCGTGTAATTTGACTTTATTTTGTTTTTTGAACTTTTTATTTTCAAATTGTTAATAACTTATTATCAAAGTTTAACCTACCAATTTATATATGTACTGTTCATGATTTGTAATATCTTCTTTGTCCAAAGAGCAATGTGAATAATGGATAGAAAATTTGTATTATCGGTGGAGCAACATTATTATGCAGCAAGGGATTGCGATTCTTACAGGTCTCTTCGACAAAATTTGTGATTTACTTTTGTTAAGAGGAAGAGGGTTATAATTTCTTAAAAGCACTTAAAAATACTTCTTTCTTGCTGGTTTCATTGTCCTTTTTCTTTTTCTTTTTTTCCTCAAACAAGATTGCTTTAGGATTTATTTTTGGTATTTCATTTTTTCTAATTTTTTAAAAATAAACGTCTGTATATTGTGACCATCAATCTTATTATCCCTGAAGGTGATCATTGCTGAATTTTTTTATGAGCATAAATTTTAACGGTTCAGGTACGAGAAGTATCATGTTCACTACGGAGGGGCTGAGGACGCAAGAAAAGCTAACTACACAGACATAGTAAGCATAGCTAGCTAGTTGCTTTTCTTTCCATAATTGAAGTGTGGTTTAGAATGATCTTTGACCAATATATCCTGAACAGACATTAATAGCAAGTAGGCTACTAGTAACTCTTTTTTCGCTTGTCAAGGATATTACTACATTTTCACCATTTCTAACTGTTGCATTACTAATGAAAGTGAGAATTATTTTTTTTAATATTTTCTTCAGAGATGGCTTGATTATGAGGCCAAACAATGCAGCTCAGTGGTTGACATATCATGTGAATTTCAGGTGAATAAACATTATGACCTTGCTACTAGCTTTTATGAGTTTGGTTGGGGTGAGTCTTTCCACTTTGCTCACAGGCACTAAAATATCTTCTGCATTTCTTGCACAAGTGGTGCTGCATGTTTGTTTTTCAAACTATGCTTATAAATTCGGTTAATGTACGTCATTTTGTTCTTATAGATTCAAAGGGGAGTCACTTCGAGAGAGCATTAAACGACATGAACACTTTCTTGCTTTACAACTTGGCCTTAAACGTGGACAGAAGGTTGACTGCTACATATAACTGGAGATGAACCATCTTATTTAATTGGTTTCATTCATTGAAATTCACATGTCATTTGTTATGGCAGGTTTTGGATGTAGGTTGTGGAATTGGTGGACCACTTAGAGAAATTTCCCGGTTCAGGTCTGTGAAGAATTCTCCTTTCCCTGTACCAACAACAAAAACCTGGGTTTAATCATTTGCTTTGTTGCTCGTATTGGATAGTCTTCTTGGAGAAATAGGGATTAATTAGCTGCTATTTAACTTCATATAACATTATCGTCACAATTTGTGCTTGTTATTTGTTGCAGCTTGACCTCGGTTATAGGGTTGAACAACAATGAATATCAGATAACAAGAGGAAAGGTGGACATATTTCTTTTTTAGCTTTGTGATTTTCCTACATTATATTCCTTTTTTATCCTTTATGATTAGGCAGTATAATTTTGTATTTACTCAAAACTTACTATTTCTCTTTTCCATCAGGAGCTAAATCGCATTGCAGGGGTAGACAAGACCTGTGATTTTGTGAACGTTGATCATCATATCGTGAGTATTTTTTTCCCTTTTATTAACTGCTCTCTTCGTGTAGTAGTTTCTCTTAGCTGACTTAAATTATTTGAGAAGTAACATGAAAAGCACTAGTGAAATTGCCAACGAGTCTGTTCACTGAGACCATTATTGTTCTATCATGTTCAACGGTTTTAAACGATAATTGTAACCATTATTAATAATTTAGGTTACGGTTAAACTAATTTAAAAATAATGAATCAGCGGTTAAACTGATAGTTTATTCACAATTATAAACTGCCGATCAATTAATTAAAAATATTAAATAAATTTTAACTTTATATTAAAAAATTTATGTAACTTTATGTGAAATTTTATTTAATAGAAAGATATATTATTTAAAAAAAAAAGAAACAATTGTAGATAAAATATGTTATTTGAGAGAACGAGAAAAAAAGAGATTGTAATTATTATGAAAAAATTTTATTAATAAAAAATATAATTATAATTATAGAAAAATAAAAAATAAATAAATAAATTTAATATTGTGTCAAGAATATACTTTGAAGAATGATCGTCAGACCGTACATAAGGAGCATGGTCTTGCTCATGCACGGTCAACCGTGCATGAGACACGGTTGTGCTCTTGCAATGGACAAGTGCAGGGGCGATGTTGTGTTAGTGCAGACTAGGTCGCCAATCATATTGGACTCTTTATGGCTAGATGAGAGTTCGTTGGCAAATGTTGCATTGGTTAGGTGACTTTAAAATGACAGATGATTTTGAAATGATTTTACTTTAAAAACCAACGGATTTTTAAGGCAAATGTACCTATTACAAAAGTAATAAAGTAGAGTAATTTTTTAGACTTCGAGTGTCGATCCCATGGGGAAAAAGTTACTTAATTACCAAATTGATCGAATTACGATTATTTAGGAAAAATCTAGAGAAATTGATTAAGATTTAGAAAAAGGCTTAAAGTTGACTACTTTGGCTTAAACACTTTAAAAACGATTTTGATTGCTTCTAAAAATTTTTTAAAATTACCAAAAGTGTAAATTAGCTATGAATTAGATGATTGATGATTTAATTGAGTTTTAAAACAAATTTAAAGTCTGATTAAAGTCTTTCACAAAATCAAAACAAAGCTATAGGCATTATCTCCATTTAATCTTATTTAAAGTTTGGTCATGCTTTAATATCAAGTAAATGGGCATTAATTTCAAGAAGGTGAGTTCTGGAAAATAATTTTCAGAACTCCAACTTTCGCAAAAAATTCAAGTTTGGTCATGCAAGGATTAATTTATGTTGCTTATTGATTTTTAAAATAATTTAAGATGATTTCTCATGCTTAAACTATCTTAAATTCTAATCTTAAGTGGCCAGCTTAAAATTGTTACTTTCATATATTCAATAAGCAAAATACAGACATTTAAACATGCATATAAACTCTTTTAAATCATCAAAACATCAATCCATAGCAATAGAATCGATTAGCCACACATTTGAATCAAAACATACAAGATATGCATCTTAAACCACATACTTTAAATAGATATACAAATATGAGTTGAATAAAATAGTTTAGAAGTTACAAAATGTGTTAAGAACCCTTCTAAATAGGTCTTGTAACTCGTTAACTTCATCTGGATACCACCACAACTCTGAATCCATAAGATCTAGAAAGAAAATCAAAGAATATGAAAAGATATGCATATAAGAACATGAACTTTGATTTAATCCAAAAAATAGGAGAATATAATGAACAATCTGAGTTAAAAAACCCCCTATGATGATTTAGAAACTCAGATATATGTCTTAGCTACAATCTCCAACAAACAGAACTTCAAAATACAATCAAAGAGGAAAAAGAAGAGAGAAGCAAGAGCTTCTATCACTAGTTTGATATGAAATCTCTAGGTTTTTTACGCGTATTGTGTTGTTCTTGGATGTATGCAGACTCTGGAAACCCCCCTCATGTGCCAGGAGACAAGGGAATTGATGAGGATCATGCCAAGTTTGAAATTTGTAAGATTTTGAGCTAAAATTGTTGACTCTAGAGTACAATGGCACCCTCACAAGGTGCCTTTAATGGGCAAAATCAAGAGATTTTCTTCAAGTTTTTGCTCCAATCTTCATCATCAAGCTCCATTCTGCAAATCAAACATAATAAGACATTAATTAAACAATTAAACACTGAACTAGGGGTCATAATTAAACAAATTATCTATGAAAATCATATCAATTTAACCCCTATCAAAGCATAAAGTGAGTAGACTAGTATACTTAGAAAGTGGAAAAAATAGAGTTGATCAGTTGAAGTCTTCTTGCATAGAAAAGAAACCTATTTTTACAAGAATTAGCTCTAGCCTCCATCTTGTTTAAGAGAGTTTTACAATCTATTTTCATAAGTCTAACTAAGGAGTGGAATTTCAAGATATTTTATAGGAAGATGCCATAACTAAATTTCAGTGAATCTAGTGATTTCTTTCTCAAGGTCTAAATTATATTTAGATGAAAACAACTAGTTTTTAGAGAAATTAATTTTAAGGCCAGATAACTTTGACAACAGAATAACATCGTCAAAAAGAGTTTTAAAGCCTAAAGCCTAAAGGATACAAAAAACAAAATCCCAATGGATAAAATTGTAAGCTTTCCTAAGGTCAATTTTAGAAGCACAACTACTATGACCATTATTTAAATGGTATTTTTTAAAGATTTTTTGAGAAAGGAGGATGTTATCACCTATCCTTCTATCTTTAAGAAACATAGATTAGTTATTACTAGTAATATGGGCTAAGGGCTCCATTATTCTATTAACATGTAATTTGTACATTAATTTGTAAACCATGTTATGATAAGAGATAAGTCAAAAGTCATTAACAATAGATAAACTTAGGTCAAAAGTCATTAACAATCAATGGAATTACACATTTAGGAATCAAGAAATTGAAAGTAGAGTTAATCTCTTTTAAAATCGTCCCCTATTTGAAAAATTTTTAAATTACTTTGATAATATCCCAAATAATGGACAAAGTTTTCTTAAAGAAGAATGTATTAAACCCATCAGGATTTGGGGCTTTATAAGCATTGAAAGAGTTGAAAGCATCATTTATCTCCTGGGCTACTATAGGAGACACTTGGAAGGCAGTAAACCTCTCTAGGATTTTAATTTTTATGAAGTTATTAATATTTTTCAAATTTGGTTCACAAGACCTCCATTTTCCTATAGTGGAATGGAAGAAACTAAGGAATTATCCTCCCTTTTCCTACAGTGGATTAGAAGAAACTAAGGAATTAATCTTAGTTCTCCTCAAATGATAAAATCTTATGGCCAATTTCATCCATAATAAAGTGGATATTGTTGCAATTTCAGTTAGAGAGGATGGGATTATAGAAAAAGTTAGTGCTCATATCCCCTTCCTTAAACCAAACAATTCTAGAACACTATTGAGGAAAGGATTCTTGCTCTTGAAGAGCTTTGTACAAGTTTTGGATAGACTCCTTTTACTTTTCTAAAAGGGTAGAGTCATTAGGATTATGCCTTATGTAAGAATGAATATTATTTAACTTGGCCTTACATGCATCCACATTTACATTAATATACCTAACTTACCTTTTATTGATATTTTTATAGCTTTCATGGTTGCTGTGAGTTTGCTCACTACTTTGAAAATAATTATGCCTTGAAAAAGAGTTAACCATGCTTTTTTTTACCACTTGTAGGAAGTTTTAATGCTTAGTGAGGAAGTCAAAAAAATTTGAAGGGGAAAATATTTTCCTCAGAATAGATTGGATATGAACATGAATAGGTGAGAGATTTGAGAAGTTGGGACTATTTATTAAGGAATATGAATTAAGGGAGGAGGAAGTCCAATAAGAGTTTACTATGGCACAATCAAGTTTCTTTGCAATGTAGAGACTACCTTCTTGTTTATTGCTTTAAGTAATCAAAGGACCATTGAAGTTGGGGTCAAAGAAGGCACAATCTTGTAGAAAATCCTAAAAATCTCTTTTACTAATAATAGAGTTATTACAAACATTAGTAGATTCATGAGAGAATAGGAAGGTATTAAAGTCACATGTTAAGGGCCAAGGTTTGGAATTAACCAAAAAAAAAAATTGATTCTCCTAATAGAGTCCTAGAATTTTTTCCTATGATTTAAATTGTTAGATCAATAATTGCAAGTGACTAGGAAAGGGGACTTGGAGAGTGGTCATAACTATAGTGTTAAACACTAGACAACTATAAATCAATTTGTATCCCTATTACCCTATATCTTTTATTTGTTTTTTAAGTTCATTGTTTTAAATTCATATTATTTATTGTGTTTCAAATTGTTTTAATTTCTACATTTTTGTTAAGAGGATAGTTTTAGTTGTTAAAAGACATAGAATTGATAACACTTAATTCACTCTTTCCCTCTTATGTGCCATTTAAGAACCAACACAAACTCCTATGAAAATCGATTTGAGTATTCTCTTTTTATTACACTCTTTACTTTATGCAATATTGTGTTTATTATAAAATTATATTTGTACCATCATCATCACTTTTGATTAGGGACTTCATTCACCACAAAATTGATTTAGGCCTAAGTTTATAATTTTTAAAAACACCTAATTCAGCCCCTTCCCCATTTAACTGTCATTAGGGCTAACATTCTTGATGTCACGAAGAAAATACCCTTTTAGAATTTTTTCTAATCGAATTAGAATTCTCATAACAAGTTCTATTATAAATATGAAACTAGCAAACATCTACAAAAATATATTAACCATGTTTTGGCTTTATGATTAAGTATACTCCAATTATAACAAAGTAAAGCCCATAATAATAATAAAAACATTAAAATACTAAATTACCATAATTTTATAGGCTCTATTTCTAGCTTTTCTTAAATTCTAACGTTTTAATTAATTTAATATGCATATAAAATTCATCTCATAATTGGCTACTTGCATCATTTGCCTATATTTCAATCTTCAATTTGTGCGTAACTTTTGACACCATTTATCTGTTATTAAAAAACAATCCATCATATTTTTATATCATGATTTTTTTTTCTAAAAAGGGTTCATTTAAACAATACTTTTTTGTTAAAATGAAATTTGATCTTATATAATGAAAAATTCTCAATTATTCAGTCTTATTAGTAAGATATAGGAGAATTAAATCTCATTTCTTAACATGTTTTTATTCAATAAAGAAATTTTTTTATTTCTCTCTAGCTAGGAGGGGATTTGTGTGGTCAGGGGTATTTAATCCTCCTTTTTTATCTTCTCCTTTTTCTTAACTTTGTGTTTTACTTCAAATTAAAAACCCATCAAGAGAAAATGAAAATAAAGTAAACATAAAATTTAATTTCGATACTGTTTTCTCATGTAACATGATTTTTACTTAAACTAAAGTTAAATTAGTGTTATGGCCTCTAAGTAAGCTTTGCTCTTCCTTCAATGTCGTCTCTTTTACCTTCTTTCCCTGAGTTAGGTAGGTCAACCCAATATGAGCAAAAATTTGAAATCTATGACTTACTTTTAATAAAGCCAATTTAATTCATATTAGATTAGGCTTCAAGACAAATTGGCTGAGTTATTTGATCAGGTTAAATTTGATCTTTAGGTTAGCGTGTGTTTTGGACAGCCTTAAAAATTATAAGGGTACTTTAAAATAATTAATTATTTAAGCAAAAAAAAATATTTTTTCAATTTCAAACTTTTTTTTCAATAAGTTCCAAACTTTTAATTTTTCTTAAATAGAGTTCCAAAAATTTTAAAAGCCTGACATAATATTTTATGACATTATTTTCATTACATATAGTCTTAATTTTACATTAAGTTTTATAAAGATTTCACATTTATTTTTAAGAAAATAAAAGTTTGAAAAGCCAATTGAAAAATATATAAATATTAACATTAAAATATTCTTATCCCTTAGTTTTATTAAAATTTATGTATGAAATATAGCTCTTTCATATAATCTAAATCATTTTATTGATGCTCTATTTTTAACTGTAATATATTTAATTGATTTCTTGATTACTAATAGCACCCTTTAGATATATCTTTTCGGCATGTGTTCATAATCATTATCTTAGGTTTTAAGGGTAATTCCATGTGATTTGGGTATACATTTTATTAATTCTTGAATAAGACATTGCTTATATTGCTTTTGATGATTATGTGTTATACAAGAATTTGGTTAACATTTTAAGGCACATTTGGAACTAGAAGAGGTGTGGGATCAATGTAAGGACTTAAAGAGCATCATGTTATAGAGTTCCACACCAATATTTAAGATCATATGATGAGCCATTAAAAATGCATCAAGAGAAGAACAAAAGAAGCTCAAACAAGCACTACTTTTGGTATAAATGACTTTGGTGATGCATTAGGTGATATTGTAGAGCTCAAATCATTATGAAATATTTTTAGGAGTAAGAAGATCATATGGGGAACCTACATATCAAATTTCATGATTATCATATGTGTGTAGGAGAAGTTATAGAAAAAACAAAACTGACAAGAGTAGAAAGCTTAAAAAACTATCAAAAGAGAAGAACTGTTAAAGTTCAAATTGACTGAGTTTTTATTGATTATTTGTTGATTTATGACCCATCATTTAGTGCTTAATTTTCAAATTTATAGTTTATAATGTTTGAATTGTAGATGGTGGAGATTGAAGAATGGAGATAAAATGAGAAGAGATGACCAAAGTCTAGACCATCAATGGTGGGCCAAGGGGAAGGAGTCAACAATGGGCTATTAACGGTGATTAACAATTCTTCAAGCTCGTTGTTGATGCCTGAGTCAACCCGCCATTTATGCTCCAGACCAAATAGATCCATCTCAAACCTCTAAATTTATGACTTAGGTGTGCTATCCATCAATGGTACTATCTAGAAGGACTAAGTGTGGTGCTAATGAGCTACCAAAAGAAGAAAAAAAACAAACAAATACGCATTCAATCATAGAAAATCATATCTGAGTTTAGAGAGAGTGGCTCTAGCTTCGCTCTATATTATTATAAGTAGTTCTTAGGCTTCAAACACCTTTATTTCGAATTTTATGTTGTTTTCTGAGTTGTTAAACATTGGAGCTTGTTTTTAAGACACACATCTAAGTCCAAAAATCATCATAGGGGGTTTCTTAACTTAGATTATTGCTTATTTTTCTCTGTTTTTCATATTGATCAAAGTTTTTGTTCTTATGCTTACATCTTTATATATTTTATTATTTTTCTGCAACTTTGTCTTGATCCAAAGCTGTGCTAGAGTTAAGATAATGTTAAGGAGTCTGTAAGCCTTCCAGGAGTTTCTATTGGGTGTTTTGTACCTCCGAAACTTATTTTTGTAGCTTATATTTTTAGATTTGTCAAGGTATGTTGCTTAAGTTGTTTATTTTTTATACTTTGGTCAATATGTGTGGCTAAATCAATTTTTATGATAAGGATTGGTTTATTTATGATTTAAGAGAGCTTAGAGGTATGTAAAAGGGTATGATTTTTGTTTATTAAGGATCTGAAAGTTCTGATTTTAAGCTGGTCACTTAGGATTACAGTTAAGGATAATCGAAGTTTGAGAAATCAACTTAGTTTATTGGAAAACTTATCAAACAACACAAATTAATCAATGAATGAAAAAAATTGATTTTTTATTAGAGTTAGAGATATGAGACTACATATCCAAAAATAAATTTCTTGAAATTAAATCCCATTAACTTGATTTAAGGCATAACTAAACTTTAAATTAAGATTAATGGAGAAAATGCAAGGTCTTAACCATAGCTTTGTTTCGATTTTTTGAAGAAACTCTAATTCATCCCTTAAAATTGTTTAAAGCTCAATTAGATTATAAATCACCTAATCTTTAACCAATTTTAACATTTGATATTTTTCATAAATTTTTTAAAGCAATACAAAAGCATTTTCAAGTGTTTAAGTTGGTTTAAAGTAGTTTAGCATTATTTCAAGCTTTTAATCAATTTATTTTGATTTTCCTAGATAATTATGATCTAATTAACCTAGTAATTAACTTTTTCCTGTGGGATCGACATTTGAGGTTTAAAATACTCTACTTTATTATTTGTTCGATAGGTGCACTTGCCTTAATCACGTTGGATTTCAAAATAAAATCGTTAAAATCATTTCAAATTTTATAATCACTTAACCAATGCACAACAAGAAGAAAAAAAATGATGGAGGAAACTGAAGAAACATTCCCAAGATCTTAGAATTTATGGACATAAGTTTCATGTAGGGATTCACTTCTTCTGGGGTTTTGGAGTTGTCTGGACATATAAAAGGGTTAAAAACCATAGGAGACATCATAGAATGACTGGGAACTTTCTCTAATAGGCTAAAAACATGTTTGAAGGCTTTTTAAGGGAGAAAATCAAGATCAACATCCACTTTCTTGAAGAACACCTAAACTTGCAGAAATTTCAGCACAAGGGAGTGAAGAGAAGAGTGTTTCCTTCAATTAGTTTCTATTTCTTCTTATCTTTTACTATCTTTCTGTATTGATATTATATTAGTTAAGGGATTGATTAACATAATGAACAGTTGAATCATTTTATAGGGTGATAGGGGTCAAATTGATATGATTTTTATGGCTAATTTGTTAAATTGTCAAATTGATATGATTTTTATGGTTAATTTATTGAATTATGACCCCTAATTCAATGTTTAATTGTTTAATTAATTTCTTATAATGTTTGATTTGCAAAATGGAGCTTAATGATGAAGATTGGATCAAAAACATCAAGAACACCTCTTGTTTATATTCATTAATGGCACCATGAGAGGGTGCCGTTGTCTAATGATTAAGGGACCATTGTAGTGTCCAGGTTTCGAACTATAACGGTACCATAAGAGGGTGCCGTTGTACTCCAAGTCAACAATTTCAGCTCCAAATCTTGAGAATTTCAAACTTGGCATGATCCTCATTAATTCCCTTGTCTTTTGGCATGTGAGGGGGCTTTCCAGAGTCTGCATACATCCAAGAAAAACACATCACACGTAGACAATCCAGAGAATTCAGATCAAACTAGTGAGATAAGCTCTAATTTCTCTCGTCTTTTTCTTCTTTGATAGCCTAAGCTTCAAACACTTAGATTTCGAGTTTCTGATTGTATTTTAGAGTTCTGTTTGTTGGATATTGCAACTAAGATTTACATCTGAGTTTCTGAATCATCTTAGGGGGGTTTTCTAACTCAGATTGTTCATTATATTCTCATGTTTTTCGGATTAAATCAAAGTATAAGTTCTTATGAGTATATCTTTGCATATGCTTTGATTTTCTTGCTAGATCTTATGGATTTAGAGCTGTAGTGATGTCCAGAACAAGCTAAGGAGTTCAAGACTTGTCCAGAAGGATTCTAAACACGTTTTATAACTTCTAACTTATTTAATTCAGCTCATATTTGTAGATCTATTCATAGTATGTTGTTTAAGATGCATATCATGTAT
>JAOXYD010067808.1:0-12743 GCA_028565735.1 Pinacopodium congolense | reverse complement strand
TGATTATCAAAGCATACATACCATGCATCTTAAGCCACATACTTTGATAGATCTCTAAATATAGGCTAAATAAAGTATTTTAAAAGTTATAAAACGTGTTAGAACCCTTTTGGATAAGCCTTGAACCTCTTAACTTGATCTGGACATCAACTCATCCTTGAATACACAAGAACTTGCAAGAAAATCAAAGAATATGCAAAGATATACACATAAGAACATGAAATTTGATTTAATCAAAAAATAGGAGAAAACAGATGATGATCTGGGTTAGAAAACCCCCTATGATGGTTTAGAAACTCAAACATATGTCTTAGCTTCAATCTCCAACTTACAGAACTAAAAAATACACTCTAAAACTCAAATTAAAAGTGTTTGAAGCCTAATCTATATAAGAAGAAAAAGAAGAGAGAAGTTAGAGCTTCTCTCACTACTATGATATGAAGTCTATGGACTGTGTCCATGTTATCTATGAAGTTGGGCTATAACGGAACCATGCGAGAAAACAAGTGGAGGAATGCAGATCACGCTAGGTTTGAAATTCTCAAGATTTGGAGCTGAAATTGTTGACTCTGGAGTACAACGACACCCTGCCTCCTCTACAATGGCACCCTCTCATGGTGCCGTTATAGCCCAACTACTGCACTCAATAACGGCCCCATGTTTTTTAGCAACGGCACCCTCTCCTGGGGCCGTTAATGGTCAGCAACAAAAGGTGTTCTTTGATATTTTTGCTCCAATCTTCATCACTAAGCTCCATTATGCAAATCAAACATTATAGGGCATCAATTAAACAATTAAACACTGAATTAGGGGTCATACGTCAACAAATTAACCATAAAAATCATATCAATTTGACACCTATCAATATGATTGATCAATCTTATAACATTTTCATGCGCCAAAATTTTTAAAGGATCGAGAAAGCATTTTCAATAATTGTGGTGTCAAATTATGAATTGTTTTCCTATATTTATATCCTGTTATGAACTTGATGATGAATTAATTTTCTTGAGGACAAGAAAATGCTTATGTGTGGGAGAATTTATAGGGTTCAAATTGATATAGTTTTAATGGTTAATTTGTTGAATTATGACCCCTAATTTATTGTTTAAGTGTCCAATTAATGTCTTATTATATTTAATTTGTAGAATGGACCTTAATGATGAAGATTGGACCAAAAACATGAAGAAACTCCCTTGGTTCAGCTCATTAATGCCCTTTGGCAAGCTGTCTCTAAAGGAAGAACAAGGGGCCACTGAAGGGGTCTGCATTCGACCATTAACGGCACCCTCTCAGGCTGTTGTTGTATGGAGGCAGGGTGCCGTTGTACATAGAGTCAACAATTTCAACTCCAAATCTTGAAGATTTCAACTGTGGCGTGCCTTCAATTAATTCCCTTGTCTCTTGGCATATGAGGGGACTCTCCAGAGTCTACATACATCTAAGAACAACATAGAAAACATAAATTAACCTGTAGATTTTAGATTAAGCTTAGATAGAGAAGCTGTTGCTTCTCTCTTATTTTATCTTAGATAGTTCAAGCTTCAAACACTTGTATTTCAAGTTTTTGAGTGTATTTTGAGTTGATTTTTATTGGAGACTGAAGCTAAGACATATATCTAAGTTTCTAAATCATCATAGGGGGTTTTCTAACTCAGATCATTACTTATATTCTCCTGTTTTTTAGATTAATCAAAGTTCATGTTCTTATACTCATATTCTTGAATGTTCTTTAATTTTCTTACTAGATCTTGTGGATTCAGAAGCTGATTTGATGTCCAGATCAAGTTGAGAAGTTCAGGACTTGTCCAGGAGCTTTCTAAACAATTTTTGTAACTTCTAAACTACTTTATTCAACTCATATTTGTAGATCTATCTAAGTATGTGCTTTAAAATGCATAACTTGCTTGTTTTGATTCAAATGTGTGGCTAATTGTTTCTGTTGCTAAGGATTAATGTTTTGATGATTTGAAAGAGTTTCGATGCATGTTTAAATGTTTGTATTTTGCTTATTGGAGGTCTAAAAGAACCAATTTTAAACTGGCCACTTAAGATTAGTGTTTAAGATAATCTTAGTCTTTTTAGTCTGTTCGGTTGTTCATTTGTGTTGTTTCAGTTGCTTTTGTTGTTTTAGTTGTTTCCGTTTCGTAGCATAAGTTTCCCTTTCGTAGTTTAGATTTCTTTTATTTTTCGGATTAGATATGAGGACTGTTAGCCTTTTTTGATTGCTTCTTGATGTACTGATTTTTCACACTCATACTAGTGGAGCTTCTTTTGGCTATTTCTCTGTGGAAGTAAAATCGGTTTAAAGAACACCCATTTCTATTCACTCATCCAACCAACAACAATGTCTAGACTGGGAATGTTAACAGAATTAGACTAGATACACCATTATCAATGAAATTTTAGCCTAAAATTCTTTTTTATGTACAATTCTAAGTACTTAATCTTTATTAAGCGAGAATATTGAATTTTTTATTTGAATTAGCCTAAAATTAGTGGTATTGAAAACAACTTCTTCTTTGTTTGACTCCTACTACAAAATTCCTTTATATTTCAAAAATCTCGAGGGAAGTCTTTCTTTTAAATAGAAATAAAATAACTTAAATAATCTGAGTAAGTCACCTCCAATGGAGCTATAACCCTACAAGTGGAATAGTTTATCCTATGAAAAAAAAATTATTGTAAAGTTAGCAAGGCCATACATGATAAATTAAGACTAATAGATAGAAATAAAAATTAAAACATGATATTTGTTAAAAGTACAACACGAAGGGTAGATGAGCTAAAAAAACATCTAGTTTAATCACATAAGAAAGGTATCTTACGCTGCTAGACTAATCGTGCAAGAACATCAATGAAAACTAGACCATCATTATATAAATTAGATAGCACAACATAAACACTGGACTTTTTCTATCAAATTAAAGAAACTATCTAATTTTGGCAATGTTCTACAACAATTAGAAGACATGAAAAGAATATGTACAATTCTATCTTTGCTAAATTTGTGCCTGCATTACATCCAAGTTCCTTTGTATTCCTTTTATATCAGGAAAACTGTTGCTCCTAATTAACAGCTAATTGTAGAGGTGTGCATTTGATTCTAAAAAATTTTTCTAACTTAATGATTCCTAATTATACAAGTCTTCTAAAAAACTACGTGGAAGATTAATAAATTATTGAATAAGCAACATAAATAATGTAATAAGCAACGTAAATCACTTGGAAAGATAAAAAATGTAATAAGAAATGTAAATCACATGCGATAAAGTAAAGTTTTAAGTAAAATAGTAAGGCTAAGTATACACAAATCAATTTTTACAATGGTTTTGAGAACCTATTGTTAACTATCAAATAATAATCCTAACTACTTACCTGTGTAGTAGGATGAACTACGATCGAATCCACAGGGAGCTAGGGGGTACTACTATTTCTAATGTTGTAAAAAAACAAAAACAGACCCCTAAATACTGAGAGAAGTAACATATCTAAGATGAAATAAAAACACTAAAAAGGACAAACACAGAGCAAAACACAAAAAAAAAACTACTATCAATAGAAATGGGCTACAGGTATCATAGGGATTCTAGGATAACTATTAATCCTTAAATTTAGATAAAAGGTGCTCTAACCATGGTGCTAACTTATAGGTTTGAACAAGCTCTCAAGCACTCAGCTCCTTTAACTTAGGTAAATCTAAAAAGCTCTAGAAATGGCCTTATCTTCACTATAACCTAGAACAAGCTCTCTAGATTTAATATTGAAGGCGCATTAGGTAATAAGGAATGGTGAACGTAGACCACTAACACATAACCTAGAAAAGTGTAACCTAAAGTATGGTACCCTAGACTAACTGGTTAAGTGTCCTAATAAATACAACTAACTTATTGCTACTTTTGGAAATAGCTAAGGACAATTACGTATCATATGTTCAATCATAACATTTAAATTAGGAAATCACCTAAAGAGTGATCAAGCCTAAAGATGATACCTAATTCATGTCATTTAACAAAGTATTAAACCAACTTAAGCTTAAAAACACGAAATCAATTTAAAGCAAACACCATTATCACAATTAATTACCCTTTGTTCTTAAAATACCTTCAAACCTTTAAGCATTAACCACACAAATTTAAATCAACCAAGGTTGGAAAATTGAAAACACCAAAGGAAAAATCTAATTTAACACTTAATAAAGACAATATTAATAACATAAAAATGATTTAACATAATAAATGTTATTACATGAGAAAGCATTCAATTAATGAACTACAAAGCCAAGCATTCGAAAGTATGAAGAAAAGTGATTTAACATGAAAAGGAAAGCTAAAGCTAGAGAAATAAACAAGTAAAATGAAGGAATTGTGAAAAAACTAAATGAAAAATCCAAAGAAAGGCTATAATGACGTTGTTGGTTAAAACACCAAGGAAAGATTCCTAAAGATGTGATTATGTCCCCACTAAGAAAGCTCCTCTCCAAAGTAAGTACGGTCCAAGCTCCAACTGTCCAAGGAGAGCTCCAAGCTATCACCACTTGCAAGAAAGGAACTCTCCTCTTTGTTATATGTTCTACTGACTTCAGCTTATACATGGAGAGCCCTTATGTTTTTCCCCCTCAATCTCCATTAGCCTAGGGTTGTTTGTTTTTCCTTTTAAAAAATGTAGCTCTCCTCTCTGTCTAAGAAAGCATTTTGTTGCAGTTTTATTCCAAAGAGAAAAGTTCTCTTTCCAAGTCTTGTTATTGTCTCCAAAACTCTATACTTCATTAACTTTCATAAATCCTTTTGCCTTTCTTAAAATGTAGCTCCTTTAACACAAAATGTTGGTGCCTTTACAATCAAGGAAAGCTCTCCACTGTAAAGCAAAACCGTCAGCTCTAAGTAAAGCTTTCTCCATTTTCTTGTAAGGGCAAGTCCATTTTGCTATTTGCTTTTCTTTTTGTTTTCTTTTCTTTGTTCCAAAATTGATATAACTTTCGAATTTTGCTCCATAATTCATCCAAAAGATGGTAACCTATTCATTAAGAAAAATAAAACATAAATTAAGCATTTTTGAACAAATAATAGAAATTAAATTGCTTGAATTTTCAGAAAAAAAAAATATTAAAGCACATTCCTATCAAATATTCAATGGGAGCTATTGTTTGTTTCCAAAAAATGATTTAAATATTCTACTAAAGCAATCTCACTCCCAATTAAAAGTTAATTGAGTAAAAATAAAAACAAATTAATGCGTTTAATTTAATTAACAAATCTAAACTATATTATGATAAAAACTTATTTAATCACATGCAAATAATGAAAGTTAGTGAGAAGCAATCCCATATGTATAAGACTAAATGTCCAAGCCATTTTGCATAAGTAATCATATGAATATAGTTCAAGATGTTTACAATACACAAAACACAACATAAAATAAAATAAAATTTGGTTTTTAAGCCATGTCTATTTGAAAGGTCATAAAACTTTTTGACATGAAGGTTAACACTTTATTGTGAACACCATAGGTTACTAGGTTAGATTTCCATTTCAAATAGCTGCAAGCATCACTCTTAAGTTCAACCTTAGAGAATTTAGGTTGAATTAGCGGAGTAAGAATTTCCCAATACACATCAACATAAAAACAAAGATAATATTTATTTAAAGACAGAAATAAAGATGCTTTTAATTAAAAAAATACAAAAAAGATATTTTTCTCTTGTTTTCTTATTCTTTTTTCTCTTATTCTTTTTTAGTTTTTTTCTCTTATTCTTTTTTTGACAATTTATTCAAAAAATATCATTCCATATTCATATGATAAATTATACAAAATGTACTTAAACATCAAGTATAATACAAATGGGTTACTAACACATCCAAGCACTCAAGAAAAAAAGGAAAATGATAAAGTTAAGGATTAGAAATCATTCCAAAATCAATCATTGTTCACCAAATTAAAAGCAGTAATTGCCTTTAAAGACCACAATTAATTATCAAATAGAGATCAAGATCATTTAAAGCTAACATATTCAATTTATAACCATTAGACTCACAATAGTTCAAAAGCAGAACAATTTTAAATTGCCTTACCCCCACACTTAAATGAGACATTGTCCCCATTGTCTAAAAATAATGAAAACACATGTATAAGGGGGTAGGAACATAAGTGCTCTCTTGGATTGAAGAAGCCAAATCAACCTTAATAACAAAGATTACAGCTTCCTTTTTGGAGAAAAATGCAGCTCATCTTTCACTTACAATCAAAACACACAAAAGGAAATTAAAGAACATAAATTCAACCAATTAAAAGATATCTAAAAAAGAAAAAAGCACACAAACTAAAGGATACAGATAGGATGCCTCTCACTAAGTAGTTAGTTAAGGTAATAAGCTTGGCCCTTGGCATGTTCAGCATCATTCATTATGGAATGGATGTTTGAGCCCAGCAAGAAGCATGCCCAAACTTAAAGATGAACCTGAAGCAACTTCCTTCGAAGTAAGCTTATAGTCAACTAGATGTCACATGTCTTTGGAGATATGGAATCGCATTGCAGCACCAAAATACTCAAAGGTCCACTCCCTTCTATTGACATCTCCTTTCTCATAGGCTAACCTCAATAGGTGATTTTGTGCCTGTTTGGATGGGTTTACACCAGTAGAGCTTTTTTTATGTAGATCTTCTTTTTAGAAGAGCTTTTTCTAAAATTCAGTTGACTGTTTGATTGTCATTTAAAAAATAGCTCTTTTGAAAGAGCTTCATAAAATAGATTGTTTGGCAATATAAAAATAAAAAGAACTTTTAATTTTAACTATATTTTATTTTGTAATAAAATTATTTATGCATATAAATATTATTTAAAGTATATTAAACAATATGCAAAGCACAATATATTAATTATTATATTATTTTAAACCATATGAAACATAAATGAAATAATTTATATCCAAATCTTTTATATTGATTATAACATAAGTAAAAGCCATAAGATGGGGATATGTGAGTATTACGGGCATTATGTTAAAAACATAAGGGCAAAGGGGACTAAAAAATAGGCTCATTAATTTATCTAAAACATCTGCCTGAAAAAGTCATTTTAGAGAAGCTCCAAATTTAGGCTTATTAAAAAGTTGTATTTTGGATGCCAAAAAAGCCATATATATTAAAGTAGTGCTTTTTAACTTTGTAGCCAAACATCCCTTAAATAAAAAAAGCTTTTATGGTGGAGAAAAGAGCTTATTGGTCTCTTAAATGCCCATCCAAAAAGGCACTAAGTGAATAGTATGGAGGCACTGCATCCTACTGGTCACCCTCCAACTTCGGCTTGCTTATTCACAACTCATTTAAGCAATTTTTTGAATGCAACTACTCTCTCCCTTAATCCTCCTGCTACTCATGCTCACTCTTATTCTCTTCAACTTCTTTCTTCTCCTCTTTTTCTTCTTTTTCCTCCTTCAACTTACTAGGAAAACGAACATAAATGAGGTTAGCAATGGAATAAGAATTACTACCATCCTTAGGAAATGTTTCATCCCCCTTTGTATCCAAGAACACCTCCTTTTCTTCGATTGATTCCTCTTGCTCTTGTTGTTCTCTACCCTCTAATGAAAGAGCACATGTCATCTCATCATGGCCTCCCTTCGATTGACTTGGAATGCTTAAACAGACTTGGTCTTCTAAGATCATAATCATTGCTACAAATTGGCTCAGTTAGCCTTCCATGTCGTTCAAGCCACTCCTCGTTTCCTATTGGAATTAAAGAGTGCTTGTAGCCAAAATCTCAATGATCACCTCCAATGACAACCCACTCGCATGTGGTGACGATGTTGAAGGTGGAGTCATGGATTGACACTGTGGATGACATAGATAACATGTTAGTAGATGACTAAATCCTTTTTAGTTGTTCCCATCAGAATAGTATGGATGATCCTCCCAATTCGAAAGATAACTCAAAGTGTAAGGATCATACCATTCTTATTGGTACTCTCAAGGACCTCTAATCCAATAAAACTGTTGCTTAGTTTGTAAGGAACGAAAAATATGAATAGAATGGTCTAAAAAATAATGAATATCATATGCCTCAGTATCAACAGTAGCCATCCCTTCTCGCTTAAATAAGGATGTGAGATTTACTACCTATTGTTTAAAGCTGGAGATAGTAGCAAATTGACAATCATTAACATAAGAATTATGGTAGTAAATGTTAGAATAAAAAGAACACTGAAAATAAGCCTTTACTTGAAAAAGCTACAAAACATAAACAAATAGAAAATAAAGGTGAAAAAATATTAACAAAAACAAAAACAAAAATAACAAAAGAAATAGGAAAAACACAATGCCAGTTCCCCAACACGGTATTAAAAAATCTGATAGGCAGTTGCTAATTATCAAATAATAAACCTAACTACCTAACTGTGTAGTAGTATAAGATAGAATTGAATCCACATGGAGCTAGGGGTACTACTATTTCTAATGTTGCAAAGAAAAATGAAAAAAAACCCCCTAAATATAAAGAGAACTAATATAACTATGATGCAATCAAAATAACAAAAAGGACAAACACAAAGAAAAACACGAAAAGACTACTAAAAATAATAAAGAAATGGGCCTAAGGTCTTATAGGGATTATGGAATAAGTATTGATCCCTGAATTTAGATAGAAGGTGCTCTAACCAAGGTCTAGCCTATAGGTTTGAACAAGCTCTCAAACTTTTAGTCCCTCAAACTTATGTAAATCTATCAAGCTCTAAAAATACCTCTATCTTCACTATAACCTAGATCAAGCTCTCTAAATTTAATAGTAAAGACGCATTAGATACTAAGGAACAACTAACTTAGGCCACTAAAACACAAGTTAGGAAAGTACAACCTAAAGGTATGGGACCCTAGATTAGTTGGTTAAGTATCTTAACAAATCTAACTAACCTATTGCTACTTTTAGAATCACGAAGGACAATTACGTATCAATACTCAATCCTAGCATTCAAATTAGGAAAGTACCTAAAGGGTGATCAAGCCCAAATATAATCCCTGATTCATGTCATTTAATCAAAGCCCCAAACCAAACTAAGCTTAAAAATACCAAATCAATTCAAAGTAAACTCCATTCTTATAATTAATTACCCTTTATCCTTAAAATGCCTTTAAACCCTAAACACATAACCGCACCAATTTAAATTAACCAAAACAAAGATTAAATGATCATAAACCATACTTAATTTAATAAATCCAAGGTTGGAAAATTGGAAGAAACAAGTGAAAAACACTATTTAACACTTAATAAAGAAAATCTTAATGACATAAAAACCAAATGGCATTACATACAAAAGCAATAAACTAATGAACTACAAAGACAAGCATTTAAAATTATGAAGAAAAGAAATTAAACATGAAAAGGAAAGCCAAAGCTATCAAAATAAAAAAGCAAAATGAAGGAATGGTGCAAAAAATAAATGAAAAACCCAAGGAAAGGCTATAACAACTTTGTTGGCCAAAACACCAAGGAAAGCTTCCAAAAGATGTGATGCCATCCCTACCAAGAAAGCTCTTCTGGAAAGTAAATAAGGTCTAAGCTCCAGCCATGTAAGGACAGCTTCAAGCCATCTAAGGAGAGATCCAAACTGTCCCCGCCCTTAAGAAAAACACTCTCCTTTTTGTTATATGTTTTACTGTCTTCACCTTATACATGAAGAGCCTTTAATTGTTTTTTTCCTCATGCTCCACTAGACTAGGGTTGCGTGTTTTTCTTTTTTAAAGACATAACTCTCCTCCTTGTATAAGAAAGCTTTTTGTTGCGATTTTATACCAAGGAGAAAAGCTCTCCTTCCAAGCTTTATTCTTATCTCTAAAACGTAGCACTTCATTCAGCTCTCATAAAACCTTTTGTCCTTTTCTAAAATGCAACTCCTATAACATAAAACACTAGCTTCGTTGCTAGCAAGGAGAGCTCTTCTCTCCAAAGTAAAATTATCAGCTCCAAATAAAATTTTCTACATTTTTTTAAAGGCCAGCCATGTTAAATGCATGACATGTCATCCTCTATATTGCTTTTTCGCTTTTCCTTTTCCTTTTTACTTTTCTTTACTCCAAAATTGATATATCTTTCAAATTTTGCTCCTTAATTCATCCAAAAGAGGGTAACCTATTAATTAAGAAAAATATAACATAAATTAAGCAATTTTTTAACGAACTATATGAATGAAATTACATGAATTTGGGTACAAAAATATAGTAAAACTCATTCCTATTAGGTTCGAAGTTAACCTCTACCCCTATGTCTACTCCCTGACACTTTGTTAGGTATTTTACTATCTCAAAAATCAAAACTACAACTTAGTGGTGTATGTTTTCATGGCTTTAGGGTAACACTCATAATTCCATAATTTCAAGCTAAGAACTAATTTAAATGCCCTTAAAAATGTGTAACTTGGCTCACAATGAGAATGGCACACACAAATCTTAAATGCATGTTCAGATGAGAACTAAAAAATTTCACTAAATCACACGAAACTAGATCAAACTTTATAAAAAATATCCTAACAATGCTTCAATTCTCACTTAGATGTTCTTGACATTTCCAAGATGCATTATAGACTCCAATACATCTATATTTAGTGAAGAATTGGCCTAGTATCCATTTTTATTGTTTTGTAACATTTTTTAATTCATTAAAATCATTTTTCTAATAATTTTTACTCAGTGGTATGTGATTCTCGCCAACACAAGTCGTCTAGTACTATACATTGGGTGATTGATAAATTATGTTGATTGACTGGTTATAGAGAAAACATTGCACTAGTCAACTAGACAAAACCCTCCAATAGACTAGTGGTTGTCTACAGTCCGTTTATAGATTATCTTTTTAAAACTCTAAAACACAATTAAAGACATTCAAACCAATCTAAAATAGTTTCAAATATTTTAAAACCCATTTTTAGCTCACTCACCCATCAAGAACTTCCTTAGAAATAGTTTTTACTTATCTATAATTTTTTTTGGAATATTCTCCACCCATTTTGCTCTTAATTATGAAACCTATGTATAAAATCTAAACATGAATGCAATTATGCATGAAATGAGAACTTTAAAAATAATAATGAGACTAAGTAAAACATAGATAAAAATTACAATGTTAAACATATTTAAACTCTAACTTGCTCTTCCATTTTGTTTCTTTTTGACTTGATCATCATAAACTCCCTTTTAACTCCAATATGTAAAAGCATATCTCTTTAATAATTCATCAACATACCTACCTTTTCGAAACCTTAAACACAATAAACATAGCTACTATGATTGTTTCTTCATCATCCAAACAAGGTGGAATCTCCTTCGTTTCAATTATCTCTCCCTTTTGATGATGACAAATTCATGTGATAGTATAAACTATAAAATAAAATGAAGGCATCAAATACACCTTAAAATTCACTATCTACCATTTAAACATTATTCATTAAAACTCCCCTCCCTATTATATAATACCATGAGTCATATAATAACTAAATTAAAATATATTTTCCATAATTTTATTTAAGGTTACTAATATTTAAAAAAATTTGTTAAAATCCCCTAAGTTAATCATAATTTGGAAACAATTTCAAAAAATTCTAATTTCACAAGAACAAAAATTTCCAAAAATTTTCAAACTCAATTATACATTCAATCATAAACTCAAATTCATAACAACTGCCTTTAAGTTGTTTAAAATCATTATTAAAAATTATTACTCCCCTTAAATTTCGGTCTTTTGTTCATTAAGGATCAATCTCCCCTTAAGTAAGACATAATATCACATTAACTCTACCCCTTTTTACAAACATAAAAAAGGTAAATATAAGCACACAAACAATCAAAAAGTCATGAAGAGAATGACACATATCAAATATCATAGTAAGGTGCCATCTATCATGCCTAACTCTCTTCTAATCATGCAAAACATATCCTCACATAGTTTTTTAGTAAAAATATTCACTAATTGATGAATTATATCCAAAAATTCTAATTCGATAGCCCTATTTTGCAAATGATCTTTAATGAAATGATATCAAATTTCTATATTCTGTGTCCTAGAATATTTGATGGAGTTATTAGTTAGGAAAATTGCATTTTTATTATAAAAATTAATAGGTATTTTGTTAATGTCAATCCCTAATCCCTAAGATATTGTCTAAGTCATAAAATTTATGAGCAATATCTAACATTGGCAACATATTCAACTTCTTTCATAGATAAATTTACTGATTTTTATTTCTTATTACACGAAGACACTAATGCATTGCTTAAAAATTACTGAATGTACCCATCCTATCCAACAAATTACCCACATCTGATTATCCAACTAAATTCAAAAAAGGTCTTTCTAAGATACCAAAGTCCTAAGTTCATTTTAATACATAAATAACTAAGGATGTTTTTTACACCTAATAGATGTGACTTCCTAGCACACGTTTAAAACCTAGTCCATAGGTGATTGCGATTGACAACATATAAAATTATCTCAAATTAATTTATTTTTTAATGCACAATTTAACAGTTAATTTGAGACCAACTTTTGACAAGTGTACCGGTTGAATCAAGTAATAAAGTGGAGTATATTTAAGACTCTGAGTATCGATCCCACGAGGAAATTCATAGCAAATAAGTACTAGGTCAATTGAATTACAATTATTTAGAGAACATTCAGCTTTAACGACCGAGCACAATCAAATTTTTGGCACCATTTCTAAGGAAGTAATTATAATATTAGGAACATATCATTGTGTTAG
>JAOXYD010067797.1:0-12744 GCA_028565735.1 Pinacopodium congolense | reverse complement strand
TTGACTAACTTACTATCAAGGTTTAAAAAAATTTTATTTTTGAGAAAAATTATAAGTTTTTGTTATAAATTTCCTTTAATAGAATTATTAATTTCATTTAAATCTCAACAATATAAAATTAAGTGAAGTATGATAAAGGTGGAATTAAGAAGATAACAAGGTCTATTGTTTTGTTTTTGTTTTATTTGTCAAAGTGAAACTGGTCTATTGTTGCATCACGGCATTGTCTGGATAATTTATAATCAATGCAACACTCAATATAGGCACCGCTACTTCTTCGATCAAACCATTTCAGTGTTATGAAAGGAAGGTGATTTCAATACAGTGAAAAGAGCAACACAATAATTTTTTTCACTTGATTGAAATTACAAAAAGTAAATATGAACATACAAAGTAAATCATATAAGAGAACATAAAATTTTTAATATGAAAAATCTTCTCAATGTGAGAAGTAAAAATCAAAAGACCTAATCTAAAAAATAATTTATTATAAAATCAATAAATACGATAAAATGAATCTTTTAACAATCTAAGAGTTCACAATAGCAAATATTCATCAAGAAAAGTGATAATTAACAAAGCATACCAAAACTCAAATATATAGTGAAGACTCCTTTATGTACTGAAAAAATTCCCTCTCTGTATCAAGACAGCTCTTCTCTTGTATTGTCAATGTTAACTACTTCTCTACACCATATTAAAGAGAGAAAATAGCAACAATTACCTCCCCTAACATATCTTTTTCTATACCATAGCGTTTCTTCCTCTATATAATGGCATTTTTTCTCCTATATCATGACTTTAACAGTTTCTTTAGAATTTCTCTCATACTAAATGAAGAAGATAGGAGCAAATATTTACAAAATATAAAGAGAACATCCATACTAAAACCAGAGAAATAAAGAGATAAAATAGTTACATTAACCAAAAAATATATCCATACACCGAACACAAAACAGCTATTCAAGGGAGAAAAAAATAGATGAATACACTCACACTCACTAGCCAAGCCTGTTGCAAATCTTTTTCAAGTGGTAAGAAGAAAAGTGATGGCCACACGCATAAAACGACAAAGTTAAAGGAAGGAGAAAAAAAAGAAGATACTAGATAGTCATCATATAAACCTAAACCAAACCCTTATTCAATAAGCTTCCTTTTAATTAAAAGTGAGTCTACTTGAGGAGGACCTATAACAAACTTTCCCTCCTAACCAAGTAGAGATATTTTCCAAATCGGCAATCAAATACCAAGTTTTAAACTTCCCTCTTGATAAAGACTTTGTCATATATCTGAACATTATTATTTGTATGCACTTTCTAAGTTTAAAAAATATAGAGTCTGGAACATTATATATTCAATGATACCTCACATTGATATGTTTAGATCTACCATAGAAAGTAGGATTTTTGCTAATATGAATAGTACTCTAGCTATCACAAAATAAAACATACATTTTTTGAGTGATATTAAATTATTGAAGAAAATTCTTCATCCAAAGCAATTTTTTACAAGTTTCATTTGTAGCAATAAACTCATTCTTAGTATTAAACAATGAAATACATTTTTGTAACCTAGATTGTCATGCCACATCTTTCATTGCAAAGGTAATTAAATCGTCTAAAACAGACTTTTTCCAATTTATATCACCTACCCTACCCAAATTAATGTAAGTAAAAAGAATAAGACTTCCTACTCCAAAAAAAAAAATTTCAAATTGAAAGTGCTTCAAAAATATCTCATAATTTTTTTATGGCATTTCAATTTTCTTTACCTTGATTAGAGAGAAAATTGCTAACAACATTAACTATATAAGTAATATCAGGTTTTGTGTAAATCATTGCATACATTAAACTTCTTACTATGGATGCATAAGGAACACATTACATGTCTTCTTTTTCTTGCCCCTCACTAGATAGAAACTGCCTAGATATAAGTCTAAAATGAGTAACAAGAGGTGTACTTACTACGTTAACTTTTTCTATGTGAAAATGTTGAAGTACTTTCTTAGTACCTTTCTTGAAGCAATCATAATTTCTTTACCTCTTTATCATGGATAATTTGTGTAACAAGAATTTTTCTTACAAATCCTAAGTCCTTCATCATAAATGACTTGCTAAGTTTCTTTTTTAACCTATCAATTTTAGAAGCATTACGAGCAACAATCAACTTGTCATTAATATAAAATAACAGAATAATAAAGTCATTGTCAAAAAATTTTTAAACTTCTTATATCACTATATTAGGGCTTATTTTAGACCATACAAGCTTTTTTTCAACTTACAAACACAATGCTCTTTAACCTTCACCATAAAACCCTCAGGCTATTCTATGTAAATCTCTTTCTCTAAATTATCATGGAGAAAAGCGATTTTCACATCTATTTGTTCAACCACAAAATCAAGATTGATTGTCAAACCATGAATAATTTTAATGAAAGATATCTTAATAATAAAGGAGAAATTTTCATTAAAGTCAACTTCATTATCCTATTTAAAGCTTTTGATAACTAATCTGGCTTTATATCTTAGATGAGAAGAATTTTCTTCATACTTCACCCTATAAACCTATTGGTGGTGCAAAGCCTTTCTTTCTTTAAGAAACTTGACTAGTTTAAAAGTATGGTCTCCATATAAGGATTTCATCTCATCTTCATAATGAAAACCTACTCATTCTTATGCTCACTGTCTATAGTCTCTTCATAGCTTTATGATTCTCCCTCGTTAGTAATAAACATATACTCATAAGATAAATAACAAGTAAATGGAATTCTTTCTCTGATAGACCACCTAGATGGAACCACTAGTTCATTAATAACCTCAGGAATAGAAGCAACTACCTCATTAGCAACATCACCATCATCACCCTCGACTTAATTATCATGAATATGATTATAAAAAGCATTCTAATTTTCAAACTCAGCTACATTGATCATATATGTCTTTAGAGTTATATCAAAATTAATTAAACAATCAAAATATTGAGACTTTGAATTTTCTGCCTTGCCAATATCTTTAATTGTTTATTCCTCTATAAAAAAGATATCACAACTTCTAATAAGCTTCTTTTCAAACTGAATCATACAGCCTATAATCAAACTTATTGTGGTTATAACCAATGAAGATATAATATCTCATCTTGACATCTAATTTAGACCTTTAATTTTTTGGCACATGTATAAAAGCTATACATCCAAACACGTTCAAATAGTTGTAGGAAACATTCTTACTATACCATACCTGATCAAGAATGTCACCTTGTAAAGCAATAATAGGAGATAAGTTGATAACATGTGAAACATTACATAAAGCCTCACATCAAAATGATTTAGGTAACTTGCTTTTGAAAGTAAACATTTTACTCTCCACTAATGTCTTGTTCATCCTCTTTGCTAGGCCATTCAACTAAGAAGTCTAGGAAGATGTATTTTAATGTCTAATAACCTAATGTTTGTGATACTCATTAAAAAATCTATAGTACTCATGATCATTATTAGTACTAATATATTTCAGCTTCTTTCCAAAATCTCTATCAATAAAAATATAAAATTGTTTAAAAACACCAAATACCTAATCTTTTGACTTCTTAAGATATAACTCAAAATTTTATTAAATAGTTATTAATAAATGTCACAAACCTAAAGACCTTTTTTCACATGCCATAATCAAAGAACCTTTGGTGATCTTACGTCGACTATTGCCAAAGATATTGAAATGACTGTCATTATTAAGAACACTAGTAGAAATTAGATTCAAATGGATATCAAGTGCATGTCTAATATTCTTCAAAGTAGCTTTAAGTTAATGCTAGTTTCTAACACAATAGTTTCGATGCCAATAACCTTTGATAATTATTATTACCTAACTTAAAAAATCCATAATCACACGAAGTATAAGATTTGAAGAAATTCTTCCTAAATGTTACATGAAAGCAAACACCATTCTCAGCAACCTCAATTTTCTCATCATAAAAAACAATAATCTTGTCTTCTTTATATACAAATTTAAAATCCTCTGTAAAGGTAATGAATGTCCCTTTTTACTATAATAGTGACATTTAATATCTTTACAATTTGACTTTGATTTACTTTTACCCTTAATTTTGGCTCTATTATTTACTTCTTACATCTTTCCTTACTTCTACACTTATTTTCAATAATCAAAATCTCAAATTGCAAAGTAAAACCCTCTTGAATCTTTTATATTACTTCTTCATTGAAAATAGAAAATTTTACATAATTCATAATCATTATAACATGTGAGCAGAACTAGTAAAAATCATATGAAGATTCTGCTAAAAATCAAGAAAAGTATTCAATAATCAAAATCTTCAAATATTATCTTCAATTCTTATACTCATATCAAATAATTTAATTAAAAAACCTTTGAAATTTATTCGAGTGATCAGAAATAAAACTACATTTCTTATATCTCAAATTCATAGAACTTTTAAAAGCAAAAATAGTTTATCATTACCTATATTTAAAGTATACAAGGATTCAAACTTGTTTTATAAAGTCCTAGTATGTGAATAGTTTGAGATGTGATTCAAAGCATTTCCATTTACCCATTGTCTAATAAAACTAAAAATTATCTCATAGCCAAATGCCATTCTTCTTCACTTTTAGGCTTGTGCTTTTTAGTGAAAATACCGGTAGATGCATCATCTTTACAAATAATAAATCTTTCATCTCTCCCTTCCATCTATGATAATTTATACCATTTAAATTGATCATTCTACTGTAATTAGGTTTTATCTTTCAATCAACTAAAGAGCTAAAAATAAAAAACCAAAACCTTAATACTAGTTATTATGAAAGGAAGGCGATTTCCACACAAGAAACAATAATATAATAACCTTTCCTACTTGAATGAAACTATGAGGGACAAATATAAATGCACAAAATATATAAGATGGGAAAACACCAAATTGTTAATATTAGAAACCTTCTCAATGTGAGAACAAAAAACCACATGACCTAGTTTAGAAAATGATCTCTTTGAAAGTTAATAAGTATATCAAAATAAGTTCTCTAATAGTCTGAGAGTAGTAATCAATAAAGTGTATACCAAAATCCAAATATACAGTGAAGGCTCCTTTTTGTACTATAACAGTTCCTTTTTTATACCTCGAAAATTATTTTCTTATATTGTCGATGTTAAGTACGTCTCTATACCACACTAAATAAAGAAAACAACAACAATTACCTTCCCTATATAGTAATAAGTCTTCCTCCATAATATTATATTTGCTCTTCTATAAAGTGATGGTTCTTGTCACATTCTTTGACTATTATATTTGCTCTTCTATAAAGTGATGGCTATTATATTTGCATGCATTATTGATAATTATAATAAGTCTATCTATAGAAGTTGAAACATAAAATTTTAATTGAACTAAAGATAACATATGATATGATTATAACTAAGACTCCAACTAATAGAGATATAACTAAATAGATAAACAATACTATTGATATGATAAGTATAACTTAATTATTTTAACACTCTCCCTTAAACTTATGTTTGTAATATAAGTTTAAATAAATGATTTAAAGTGCCCTCTCTTAAACAGAATCTACCATACTATGAGCTCCAAGCAACTTTTTAAGTTCATAAAATGGAGCTATTTTGAGGGGTTTTGTGAACAAATCGACAACCTGATCTTCACTCCTATAATAAATAATATCAACAATCTTCTCCTTTATGAGATCATATAAAAAGTGATATCTTACATCAATGTACTTACTCCTTCCATTCAAAACCAAATTCTTGGATAATTTGATAGTTAAACTATTATCTCAATAAATTGGAGTAGAATAATCTTGTTTAAATTTAAGCACCTAAAAAATGTTCCTCAACCAAATTACTTGACTAATGCATGTTGTGATAGCAATAAACTCAACTTTAATAGTTGAAAATGTGGTAACAAATTGCTTCTTTGATAATAATAAAATAGCTCCTAATCCCATCATAAAAACATAGTCAAATATACTTTTCCTTTCATTTTAATCTCCAGTATAATCACTGGTGAACCTGTAGCAGGCTATCAAATAATAAATACCTTACTCACTCTCCTAAATATATAGTATGGTGAGTCATGATCAATCCAATAAAGAACTGTTTAGTGTTTTTACTATTTCTAGTGTTGTGCAAAACACCTGGTTGATTGAAATTAAAATAAATAGAAATTAAAAATAATGAAATTAAAGCAACTAAAACAAGAACGCAAAATAGTTAAAATAGTAAACTTGAAGAAGATATTTTTGGCACTCAAGAAATTCAGTTGATCCTAGGAATATATAAATTATGTTATGACTAAGATATTAACCTATAGACATAAACAAGCTCTTGCGTCCTAAATTTCTCCAATTATAAATAAATTTAATACGATTGTAAATTTACTATTAAATAATAATCTAAAGCAAGCTCTCTAGATTTAATTGCATAATAGCGTTAAGCAATAAGAAACAGTTGATTTAAGCTATAATCTCACAATCACATACAACTCTGGATGATGTAGCTTAAAGAACCAAAATCCTAGGCTAAATTAATTAAGCCTCAATTACAAATTTAGTTAACCTATTGCTAGTAGTGGTATTAATTAGTGATAATTATGAATCATAAACTCATACCTATCATTCAAATTAGAAATCACAAATAAGATGATCAATTCTACAATACAAGCAAAAACTTAAATGAAAGTAAAGCGTTTCTTTAATTAAAACACTAAATCTAATAGGATTATCAACTACAAGATAAAAGAAAGCAAAAATCCTAAACTAAGAGGAAATAGGATAGCTATCAAAATGGAGCCAAAAGAGAGTGACTCCAACTCCATTTTTCTTCTTAAATAGTCCTTCTTTAGAATTTGAGTCAATTGAAAGTAAAAAGACTCGTGTGTCCTTAAATTCTATGGTGAAACACATTTTCTAGATGTTCAATAGTGCTTAATAGGACCATCAATTGTGCCATTTAAGAACCCTCGTCGAAGTGTCTAAAGTCAATCATTAATGAAGCTTTCTGGACCTTCAACAATGTCTTTTAAACCTATCGTTGAAGGCTCTAATTATGTTTTTCTTCTTCATTCTTGACTTATTTCATTTAGAAGTTGTCTTTAGGATTAAAAATGCATTTAAACTCATAATAAACATAAGTTAAATACTTTGGCATCAAAATAGGGGTGAACAACGTTAAATCACATATAAAATTTTAATAAAATGCACCCCTATTAATTACCCCCACATTCGAACTATTTCTTTTCATTAAATAATGACTTAAAACACTCAATTAAAAACAATATTGGTCAAAATTTAAAAGCTAATTGAGTACAAAAAAGAACCAATCAATGCATTTGATTTAGTGTATAATCTCAACTCTATTATGACAAAAATGTTGTTATCACAAACAAAATACATTATCAGTTAGAAGAAACCCTTAATGTACAAAATCAAACATCCAAGTCATTCCATATAGATTATCATACAAATTGAGTCAAGGAAGGTAGACATAAAATAAAACACATCAAATCAAACTTGGAGCATTTTCTTTAGAGTTCTCCTAATCTTTTTATGCGAGGACAAACACTTTGTCATGAATGTCTTCTGTTTACTCAATTACGGTACTCCTTTTTTAACTCGTTTAAGACGTTATCTAATTTTTTTTATGCAAAGATAAACATTTTATCATAAACATCTTTAACTACTTTTTTAGACCAACCTCTCAAATAACTACTAACACCACTTATAAGTTTAATATTTTTATTAGTATGACACTAGTAAAGTGAAAATATATTCTCTTTATTCAACAACACACTTTTTTTCTTTTTTTAGCATAATATACATCATATTCTCAATTTATATAATAAATCATATAAAACATCCTTAGAAACTTAACATCATACACAAAGATCACCATAACACATATAAAGAACTTGAAAGAAAAAGAAGGAAAAATTTTGGGATAGAAATCACTCAAGAGTTTATCAATGCACAAAAAAGTCAAAAGTATCAATTGAATTAAAACACTACAATTAACAATCTACTAATAATTAAGATCATTCTAAGATAAAACATTCACGTCATCACTTTTGGACTTATAATAAATCAAGTATGTATGGTATATAAATAGCCAAGAAAGGTCATCCTTTCCATCCCACTATATTTAATCCAAATTATCTTCAATGTTCAAAAACCAATGCATGCACAAGAGAAGGAATTGGAATAAGATTATTCTCCTAAAGTATGTAAACCATGTAAAACATTGCTAGAGAGATTGTAACTTACTTGTGTATCTATAAAAAAAATAAAAGAAAGTAAAAGCACTCAAATGGAAATTAACTAAAATCCTATCTAGAAAAGAGAAAAACTAAAAAACCAAGAAAATGGTTGGGTTACCTCCTAACAAGCACTTGTTTGTAGTCTTTAGCTTGACCCTTTTGTCTCACTTTATATCATATTTTACAAGAGGAAGTTAAAATGGATTGTAGGTAAAAAGGAAAAGGCCTTAGTTTCTGCAACAAATATCCATAATCTTTGATGTGTGGAAGAGCAGTAAGACATACACAAATAGAAAACAAGGTGATAAAGGTTAAAAAAAACATAAAAACAATAAGATAAATAGTAAAACACTAAAGCCAGTTCTCTAACAATGGCACAAAAAATTTAGTGAAGTTGTTGTAGGCCACAAAATAATAAATACCTAAGTTACTCTCTTAACTATATAGTAGAGTGAGTTAGGGTTGATTCCATAGAGAACTGCTTAACGTTTTTACTAATTCTAATGTTATGCAAAAACCTTAGTGGATTAAAATTAAGATAAATAGAAAATAAAACTAATGAAATTAAAGTAACTAAAAAAAGAAAACAATAACTTTGATAAAGGATACTTTCGAGGCTAAAAAATTTAATTGATTCTTAAAACATATAAATTGTATTATGAATAAGATGTTAATCTGTAGACATAAACCGACTCTTATATCTTACGTTTCTCTAATTTTCAATAGATTTGATATGATTATAAATTTACCCCTAACTACAAAATAATCTAGAATAAGCTCTCTAAATTTAATTGCATAATAGCATTAAATAATAGAGAATATTTAACTTAAGCCATAATCTCACAAGCATTCATAACCCAGATCATGTAATTTAAAGAATCAAAATCCTAGGCTAAATTGATTAAGTAGGATGAGTTAGGGTTGACTACATAGAGAATTGTTTAGTGTTTTTATGTTGTGTAAAACCCTTGGTTGATTGAAATTAAAACAAATAGAAGATAAAACTAATGAAATTAAAGTAACTAAAATAAGAAAGAAAAATAACTAAAACAATAAATTGGATAGAGGCCATTTTCAAGACACGGGAAATTCAATTGGTTCTCAAAACATATAAATTGTATTATAAATAAGATGTTAATCAATAGAAAAAAAACAAACTCTTATGTCTTACGCTTCTCCAATTTTAGATAAATCTAATACGACTGTAAATTTACCCCTAACTATACAATAACCTAAAACAAGCTCTCTAAATTTAATTGCGTAATAGCATTAAATAATATAGAATAGTTAACTTAAGCCATATTCTCACAAGCACGTGTAAGCCCGGATCATGTAATTTAAAGAATCAAAATCCTAGGCTAAATTAATTAAGTATCAATTACAAATTCAATTAGTCTATTGCTAATTATGATATTAACATATGACAATTATGGTTCACAAGTTCATACCTAACATTCGAACAAGAAATCACAAATAGGTTGATTAATCCTACAATACAACCCTTAGTTCTTGGTGTTTAATTAGATATTCAATTCAACCTTAACATAAAACACAATACCCATGCAAAATATAATTCATATCTTATAATTGCAATCTATTTATCCTTTTAATATCTCCAAATCCAAAGAAAATTTAAATTAGTATATTAAAAATATCAAAACAGAAAATAAAACTAAAGAAAACATAATGATATTACAAAATAATGATAATGAAAAACAAGGATTCAATAATCTATTTAAAAATATTTAAAGATTCAATAATTATTTAAAGTAAATCCAAATGAAATAACATAAATCTAAGGAAAGAACAAAAAAGTAACAACAAAAACCTAAATGAAACTAAAGCATTTCTTTAACTAAAACACTAGATCTAAGAGTATTATCAACTATAAGATAAAATAACGCAAAAATCCTAAACTAAGAAGAAAACTAAGAGAAAATAGGATGGCTACCAAAGTGGAGCCAAATGAGAGCGATTCTAGCTCTATCATGCTCCTTAAGTCCCTCACTGCGGTTTAAGACGATTGGAGGTGAAAAGACTCATGTGTCCTTGAACTTTATGGTGAAACACATTTTCTAGATGTTCAGTGGCACTTAACAGATCAATGGCATTATTTATGAACCCTTATTGAAGTCCTTAGAGTCAGGCATTAACGACGCTTACTAAACCTTTAACGATGTTGTTAAAGGCTCTGATTCTATTTTTTCTTCATTATTGACTTGTTTCACTTAAAATTTGAATCTTTAGGATTAAACCTGCACTTAAATCATAATAAACATAAGCTAGATACTTTGACATCAAAATAAAGATAAAAGCATATTTGGACACTTTGACATCAAAATAAAGATAAAACCATATTAAATCTCATAAGAAAATTCAACAAAATGCACCCCTTATCAATCACTTTCTATAAATCCAATCAAATATGAATTTTCTCCCTTTCTACACAATATTAAATAATTTTTTGCTCCTCACAAATATCACAAGATCTATTTTGCGGCCATAAGATGCATCTCTTTTAGGCTTTCCATAAATCTACTAATAACAATAATAGCAAACGTAATGTCTGGCCTTATTATAGTTAAGTACATCCAATGTCCTACAATTTTCTTATAAAGTATATTATCAACTATTTTTCCTCTAAGATCTCTTACAAGCTTCACACTTGTCTCTGCTAGTGTGTTCATAGGATAACACTTTTCCTTTCAAAATCTTTTTTAAATTACATATATCTTCTTTAAAAGATAAAGATACCACCTACAGATTGAAGAACTTTAATACCAAGGAAATAATGCATTAAATTGAGAATAAACATATCAAATTCAGGTATCATGGAGCTCTTAAAGTCTTCAATCATTACCTCATAATTTCCAATATAGATCAAATCGTCAACATATAAGAAAATTATGAGCAATTTTCCAACACCTTTAGACCTTATAAATAATATATACTCATAAGAACACTTCATAAAACCTTCTTTCAAAAAAGATGTCTCAATACAACTATACCAAGCCCTTGGAACTTGTTTAGTCTGTATAAAGCCTTTTTCAATCTATACACTTTTCTTTCTTGTCCAACTTTAATATAACCATAATGTTGGTTGGTAACTTTTCTCTAAATTTCCATGTAAGAATGATGATTTGACACTTAATTAGAAGATAGGCCATGAATTCTATCCTACTACGGCAATGACTAATTTAATTGTGTCAAGCCATGCAATTGGAGCAAATACTTTCTTGTAATTAACACCAAACTCTAATTTATACCCTTTTGCTACTAAACGTTCCTTGTACTTGTCAACTTCACCATTTTATTTCAATTTCCATTTCACTATGATAGTATTTTTTTTCTTTTTAGAAGCTTAATTAGTTCCTAAATATTGTTTCTTTCTATAGATACAATTTCTTTAACCACCACCTTTCTCCATTTTGGATGTTCAAAGGCTTCCTTAAGGGTCGAAGGATCACAATATGAAAGTAGAGCAAAGTGTATAAAAGGATCTTCAATATATCCAAATTTTGTTACATTATAGTCAGCCATCCACGTAAGCCTCTTTCTAATTAGTTATGAACGTCATTCAATCAGGGATGTCAATGAGTATGTCACTTCTTCTTCTTATACACATTGTTGATGCGATTGGTAACCACTATCAAAATCAACCCATATAGTTTTGTTGAGTATCATCCTTTTTCCATTCCTTGAATTGAAACTCATTAAATATTGCATCACTACTTATGACAATCTTCTTAATGCAATGATTGTAAAGCTTGTAAGCTTTGGAATGATCACTAATATCGAGAAAAATAAACTTCTCATCTTTGTCGTCCAACTTCTTCCTCTTTTCACTTAGAATATAAGCATAAGCTATGTAATAAAAATTGTCAGTTGACGACCACTTCAAGACACTTAATATAAACAAATCAAATTGGGATTCTATTCACAATGTGAACACTCCAATTAACAGCTATAAACCAAATGTTTGGCTTATTGACAGTAAAAATCTCACCATATTTAGGATAGTGTGGTTCTTTCTTTCACATACTCCATTTTATTGTGGTATGTATGCTACAGTCAACTGTCATTTGTACCATGATTCTTGCAAAAATCTGTAAATTTATATGAGTTATATTCTCCACTACGGTCTATGTGCAATACCCGAATCAAACATCCTAATTCTTTTTTAACAATTTCTTTAAAGTTTTTGAAATTTACTAAAGCCTAAAAAATTTCTTGTAAAAAGTAAGCCCAAGTTTTTTTTTTATTAAAATCATCGATGAAGGTGATTATATATTGCTTACCTCCATTGAAAACCAGATTAATCGATCCTAATAACTTTCTTGCTTTTTGTGTTTTTCTTATTGGAAATTTATCTCTGTGTTGTTTGCTAATAACGCATTTTTTGCATATTTTAGAAGGAGTTGTAATTAAAGGGAGCCACTCCACCACATTCTTTTGACTCAAAGTCCTTAA
>JAOXYD010067776.1:0-12744 GCA_028565735.1 Pinacopodium congolense | reverse complement strand
TCAAGAGGAACCCAATAATCTTGTTTAACAATGGGTTAAGAGAAACCTTACAATCTTATTTGGTAAAGGGTCAAGAGGAACTCAATAATCTTACTTTTTAATGGGTAAAGAGTAACCCTTTCAAACACAATCGACACGTACAATTTTGTTCCCATAAAACAACCTCTAAATTCAAGCTACCTGAGTCTTAATTCAAGCTTATATAACTTAATAAAAACTTGATTAAAATCAAAGCAAGATAACAGCTCAAATGTAATCAATGCAATGCATATTCCTTACACATTCCCTAATGCTCATTCATAGCATAAAACAATTCAAATCACATTAAAAAATTAAAGCAATTCAAATCTTGTTTAACATAAGTCAAGAGCAACATTTTAGCACTCTTTCTAATGGAAAAGAGGAGCCTTAAACACAATCAACAAATAACATAATCAAATCTTCAAGTTAAGTAACTAAAAGCACACCTTTAACAATGTTTCAATGAAGCACATGGAATAAAATCAATTATGAAATTTTAAGAGACAAGAAAACTATATGGAAAGTCTCTTAGCTTCTCAATAGATTATACATAATCAAATTGAAGCAACAAAAATGACATTAAAGCATCAAAATATCAGATTTAAATAATATGAATATAAGTTATCAAAATATGCAGAGTTTATGTTCTAGCTTGAAAATCAACATTTTTAATCCATTAAAAATTGTAAACTCAACACAACAAGCCTACTAGAATATTAATTTAGCATTTAAAAACAAATTGCAACCGTAAAAATGAAATTTAAAACATGAAGAAAAAGATAGAATCAATAACAATTTAAAAACATGCAAATCTATCAAAATATAAGATGTTAAAGTTTCAGCCTATAAATAAATGTTTCTTGCCTTATAAAATAAATAAAAAAAAGATCAAACAACTTCTTGGAAGATATAAAAACTCATCTACAAGTTATTGGTGAAATTTCGAAGTGCAAAAATTTGATTTAAATGGCTAAAGATAAGTATAAATTTTTAAACATACTAAACTTGACAATTTAGAGCAATTTGTATATTCTGAGTTTAAACAAACATTATAAGTGCTTATAAATAAAAATGAAAGCTTTAGTGAAATTTTGAAACCTTAAAACTTTTAATGATGATTTGGAAGCACCAAAAATATATTTACACTCTCAAAATCAAAGATTATAGAAATGGAACAAAAACAGAGACAATTTGAGTGAGTGTGCCTTTGTTGGCTTGAAACAAATGAAATAAACACTAAAAAATTCAAATCTATGTTCTATGAAGCTTAAGGGATTTCATGAGTTTCTAAAAAAAATGAAAACATAAAATTTTCAGCATTAAAGATAGTTTCAAATCAAGAGAAAACAAGAGAGAGAGAAAGATATACCAATGAAGAATACAATCTGGACAACTTTGAAATTCTTGAGAATTTGAGCTTGTAAATTTGTTTTTGAGAGAATAAAAATTTGATATAAGTGTTTAGGAATGATATTTATAGTGTTAGGGAGTGAATTTGGTCATTGTTGGAGAGTTATGAACGTTAGAGTAGTGAAACACAAGAGAGAACTGAAAGATATCAAAACTAGTCGTTATGTTATCAAGGTACTTAAACAAGGATTTGCGTGGACTTAAACGACACTGTTTAAGTTAAAAAAAAGACTTAAACCAAATCTAAAACATTTCAAACAAATTCATAACATTATATATAACTTTAAACAAGTTTTAAATATATATCAAGGATTTTTCAATTTCCAAAATCTTTCAATTAATTTAAACATAAAAATTAACCTTGATTATGAAAACTTTTTATTTTTTAAACAACTTAAAAACCTTTCATAAACTTTTCATAAACCAACATTCATATCATAATTATATTTTAAAAAAATCTGAACACATAAGAACAATAATGTAAAATACTCAGACAATATCAAGAGGTATACTTTAACATAAATTATCACATTATCTCTTGATTATGCAGTTTTATGCTAATGAAATGTTCTAAGACAATTTCTCATATGTCAATGCAAAACCAAATTTAATTAAGCATTAAAAACACAATTCAAAAAGTATATGCAAATGTTCATGTAAATATGTCATGCAAATGTGAGCTCTTTTTCAAACATTGATTAATATTAAGTTTATGACTACATACCAAGACAATTTGCTAAACCTATCTAAACTTGATCTTCATTTCTTGATCTTCGCTTTAACAATTCAACACTTGCTTCATTCTTTATTTTCTTTATAAAGGTTCTTCTACCTTGGGCTCCAACACATGTCCTTGCACTTTTACATTTACCTATCTTTCTAATGCACCAAAACTCAAACATTAGTAACAAATATGTTTATTCATCATCAAAACACATAATTGGAACCTCCTCTGATTTAACACTTTCAACTTTTGATTGATGTTTTTTATTAGATATTTAATTTGTTGTTGAGGATAAGCAACAGTTCAAATATAGGGGTGTTTGATAGCAACTTAATTATACATCTTATAACAATAATTTCATAATGATTATCTTAGGATTGAGAGGTACTTCCATGTGATTTAGGTGCATATTTAATTAACTCTTGAATAAGATTTTTCTTGTGTTGTTGTAGATGATTATTTATGTTATGCAAGACTTTGGTGAACATTTTAATATACTTTTGGATATGTGAAAGATGGGGAATCAATTTGACAAGTTAGAGCATCAAGTTATGAAGTCCCACACCAAAATCAAGGCTATAGGACATGCCTTGAAAAGTGATTTAAGAGAAGAACAAAAGAAATTAAAATAAGTGACATCTTAGTTATAGGTGACTTTGGTGAGCAATTAGATGCACTCATGGAGTTATAATTGATGTGGAATCAATATGGGGTGCAATAACATTATGTTATTAAGTTCCACACAAAATTTCATAGCCAATAGATGAGCGAATAAGAAGTTATGGCAAAAGACTGAGAAAAGTAGAAAGTTAGAAGAGTTGTCAAGGAAGAAAAGATAAGAATCAAGGTAAACTTCTAGGTCATGATCGTAATGCAAGTAACATGGATTTTATTAAGTTTTAATAAGTTAGAGGTGTTTTGGATATATATAAGGATTGGAAACCCTAGGAGTTACCACCAATCATTAAAAAACTTACCCAAAGGCAAGAAAGAGGTCTTGGTGGCTACCTAATGGTGGAATTAACATCAACTTTGGAAAGCATTAAGAGATACCCATTCTTCAGATTTTCTTACATCGAGAATAGAAGAGGAAGATTGTCAAGCTCATATAGTTTTATTTCTTCTTTCCTTTTCTATCTTTTTGTACGGAGAGTTTGATTTGTTGGGAACTCATTAACATTATACATGACTAAAATTCTTTGTAGGAATTACTCTGAACTATTTTATTGAACTCTTTCCTATTAATTCAATGAATGAATGTTTGTAATGTTTATTGTGCTTATACCTTGCAATAGATTGAGAGATTGAGTTAGGAATTTGTGTTGGTTTGTACAACGAGAGTTGGCATCCAATAGACCAATAAAAATCAGGTTTTCAAGTAGTTGAAGAGATATATTAACTATTTAATTAATTACCTATAGGATTGTTTCATATCTAGTTTAGTATTTAAGAGAGGTTTTGTCAATTTAGAGATTGCAAAGCTAATTCTATTTTATTCAACTATGGAAATTTGGTTACACCTTGAGAGACAGTGACTAAAATATTAGGATATCTTAGGTTAAATATTATTGAATTAATGAAGTAAGAGGGAAACAAAATAAGGATAAAAGTGATTCCTAATTTTTAATCTTGATTTCAGAAGTTCTTGCACTATTGATTGTTAATTGTTAGGTCATTCAATTTTAGTTTATTTTCAGTTATTGCCATTTGATTTTGTGTTTAAACAAAATATAACTCAGATTGTTAAATGATTAAACCTAATCCTTATTGGATGATATTTGTTATACTACAATTTTATGACCCGTACACTAGAGATATAAATTAAAACAAGTTAGCATTTGCAAATCTATTAATAATGATTTTATTATTAATTAAATAAAATTATTATTTTTAATTATTTGATTAATTATTATTTAATAAATTAGTAAATATTAATTATATTAAATATTATTCTATTATATTTTATTTATAATTAAAATATTTTAAAAATATTTATTTGTATAAAAATATATAATATAAAACATCTAAAATATCTATTTATTTTATAAATAAGTTAACCATATTTGTAGTTATAAACCTTTCATCATTTTTCCAATTGAGTTCTATATCTTTGAGACTTGCTATTAAAGTTTTATACCTATGCAGTTTAATCAAAGGTAGTCCTTTTGCATAGTATAGGACAACCTTTAATTAATTTGCATAGGTATAGGATTTAATTGGAAAAATTGTAAAACGTTTATGACTACAAATATTCGAGATATAGGTATATGACTTAATTGGGAAAATTATGAAAGATTTAAGACCATAAATATGGTTATAATTACAAATATTCGGGATATAGGTATATGACTTAATTGGAAAAATTATGAAAGGTTTAGGACCACAAATATGGTTATCCTGAATATTTTTAGTCCTAAACATTTCACATTTTTTCCAATTAAGTCATATACCTATATGGATTATTTAAAGGCAGTCCTTCCATATAGGTCTAGGACTACCTTTGATTAATTTGCATAAGTATATGATTTCAATAGGAAATCTCAAATGTATAAGACTCAATTAGAAAAATAATGAAAGGCTTAGGACTAAAAATATTATTATCCCTTTTATAAATAAATAAAATTAAATTAAATATTAGATTAAAGTAAATTTAATTCTTTAATATTTGAAAATATTAATTAGTGAATATAAATAAAATTTTAATATATAAAAATAAAGTTTCAAAAGATTTTTATAATATTTTATATTAAAAGAGTAAAAAAATTAAAATTCAATATTTTTATTATAATTGCTAAATAATGTCTTATATGAGTCATTTATTGTTGATAGCATCTTATTTATACATATTTTAGGTATGTTTTTGTAATGATTATCTTAGGTTTGAGAGATTTGCATATGATTTGGGTGCATGTTTTGTTTATTTATGAAAAAGATGATATTTAGGTTGTTTTGAGTGATTCTTTGTGTTTTGTAAGATTTGGTGAGTATTTTGAGGCATTTTTATAACTAGAAGAGATATGGAATCAAATTGAAGACTTAAAGCATCATGTTAGGAAGTTCCACACCAATTATCAAGACTATATGACAAGCTGTGAAGGATAGGTAGCTCGTCATAATCCACTAAATAATAAAATACCTAACTAACTTAACTAACTATGTAGTAGGGCAAGTTAGGGTCGATTCCACAGGAAATTAGGATGTGCTAAAGTTATTCCTAAGGTTGCCTAAAAGAAAAAGAAAAAGAAAAGAAAAACCCTAAAATTGAGCGACATTAAAATAAAAAGCACGGACATACAATGAAAGCAAAACAAATAAGCAAAAATGCACAAAAGAAATAAATAGAGACAATAAAAGAAAGTTGGGAAGAAGATATATCAGGGATTTAGACTTATAATTGATCCTCGAAATAAATAAATTGTGATTAGTCTAAACAAGCTCTTGAATCCTAAGTTTCTCTAACTTTCGATAAATCCAACAAACTCTAAAATTATCCTTAACTATATAACAACCTAGAACAAGCTTTATAGATTTAATGGCGTAGCAACTTTTAAGTATTAGGGAATGACTAGCCTAAGTCACAATATTGCAAGCTCAAATTATATAACTTAGAGAATTGGGATCCCAGATTAATTAGTTAAGTTCACTGACAAAACCACTTAACTTATTGCTACTTATGAAAATCACTAGGATTATTATGTATCACAAGCTTATTCATAACAATTGAACTAGAAATTATACCAAGGGTGATCAATGATATGTATTAATCCTTAATTCATGTCATTAATTCAAAACCCCAATTCAACCTTGACCTAAATCACAAAAGTCAATTAATTCCTAATCAATTTTCATAATTAATCACCTAAAATCCCATCTATAACTTCCAACCCAAGCACAACCTCAGCTAACATTACCAAATTAACTCAAAAAAATGATTAACAACCAAATAACATATCAAAATAACATAAATAATGGTTGAAAATTAGTAACAACATTATTGAAAATTAAACTAGGCATTCCATTACAAAAATTTAAAGGTTTATATAAGAAAGGGCACAAAAAACATAACATAAACATAAATACAATGAGGAAAATGCAAAGAACCATAAAAAGGAAAGCATTAAACTATAGAGCTAAAAATGAAGCATTCAACAACTAAGAAAATGTAACATTTGAAAATAAAAAAACAAAAGCTAAAGTTAGTGAAGGAGGCGAATAAAATGAGAGAGCCATCCATCCAAGGAAAGCTCCACTTTTCTCCAACATTTTTGCTCCTACCTCCCCCTTTTAAGCTTTTCTTGTTTTATGCTTTTAAAAAACCTCCTCTATTTTTTAATTTATTATAGCTGTCCTCCTAGAAAGTTTTTTCAAAGCTTAGGTCTTTCTTACCTTTAAATAAATAAAAAAACCATTTTACTCTTCATTTTGCTGCTATTTTCAAAGCTTTTAAAAGCTTTGGTTCTCTTCTCTTTTTAATAACGTTTTTTTCCCTCCAATTTTCTTTAAAACCTTGAATTTTGGTAACCAATATGTATCAATACATCCATCCTAGCATTCAACACACATTGAACACAAATTGAGCATTTTATCTTGAAAATAGGATTTAAATCACATGGAAATGCATAAGAAAACATAAGATAATCCAATCCTATCAAGGTTGCATTAAAGAAGAATAAGAGAAGCACAAATAAGCACAAATTTTGGTATATGTGAATTTAGTGATACATTAGATGTACTTTTAGAGCTCAAATTGTTCTAAAAGTTTATAGGGTACAAGACTATTGTGTGAGGGGCCTATACATCAAATTTTATGGCCATTGGAAATGTGTAGAAGGAGATGAAATAGAAGAGGCAAAGGCAGGTGGAAGTTGTTAAGAGACCCACGACTTGGGTCAAGACCCATGGATTAGAGCCATGGCTATGATATCCTGGCAGAGGACATCAAAGCTAAGACCTACTGCTGTAGGTCTAGGTCGTGGGTATGATGTGACACCCTCTTAAAATAACCCTTCTAGGGTTATCTTTTGAAGCGCTCTTGCCTCCAAACACCAAAGGGAGCCACCAAGGAAGGGTTTTGAGTCTTAGACCATCTTCAAAAGACCTCTAATCAATTTTAAAGGAAGAGAAGGATTCGAAACATAAGAATCGAAGTGTGGGGATTAATTCATCATTAGCTTCCCTTTTTTTTCTCTTTGTTGATTGTTTTTGTGCTTCAAACTATGATAACTTTTCATTAGGATTTAGGATTAGGATTTTTTTATGGATTTTAATGACATTGTTTATCCAATGTTATTCAAACGAAAATGTCAATTTCAATGCTTTGATTTGTGATGCTTTATTAAAAGATTATTGCATATGTTTGATTGAAAGATCATAATTTTTTCATACTTTAGAATCACTTTATAAATAATACTTCTTACATGGAGATATAGAGATAGGCTTACATAAGATGTCTAGGTTAGGTGTGAGCTTAACCAAAATAATAGGTTTCATAAAGCAAGGTAATGCATTTAATCAATAGAGTAGGATAGAGAGAACTTTCTCCTAGTTTATTGACTTGAAAAAGGTTACATAATCGAGAGAGGGTGTGATTTATATTAGGGAATCTATGGTCTAATAAATTTGGAAATTAAGTTAAATCAAGATGAATAATGAATACGTGCATGTCCTAGATAGATTAATCACCTTAATCCTAGCTTTATAATTAGTGTTATCCTTTGTGAGTTTGGTTAAGTGACTTATTTTTAGTTGTTGATGGATGTCTTTAATGCTACCTAAGTTTTAAATAAAGATTAACCAAGAAACACATTCACTAAATCACAACATACAAAAAAGGTAAGTGTACCTATCGATAGTGTGATATAGGTTAGTGAATCCAGGTGTCGATTCATGAAGACTGTTGTTATCGATGCATTCTTATTTAAATTAGCTAACTTATAAAAATGGTAGATTGATTGATGATTGAGGAAAAGAAAATAACTAAAAAAATAAGATAAATGCCTAGGACTTTTATAAAGATTAACAATCAAAGAGGAAGTTAGGATTTAGATAATTACGCACATTAAGATGCATGCGTATTCATTGTACTCTTGTATTAACTCGAATTCCTTAATTTATTAGACCATAAACTCCCTAATGTATATTGCACTCCCTCTCGAGTTATGAAATCTTATTTAATTCAATAAACTAGGCGAAAGTTCTCTCTATCCAAAGCTAAAAATTGAATGCATTACTTGGTTATATGAAATTTATTGTTTTTGTTAAGCTCAAACTAACCCACATATCTTATGTAAACCTATCTCTAAGTCCCCATACAAGATATTTTGTCAGGTCCCCATGCAAGATATTTTTTCAATGGAATGATCTAATATATATAATTGTCCCTCAATCTAATTATACATAAATCAAGGTATTGAAAAAATGTTTATGTTCGCATAAAAATTGCATTCAAAGTTTATAAGCATCTATTCACAAATCCAATTCAAAATCTAGAACTTAAAAGTTAATCCAAGATAATAAACACTACATCTTAGCGTTTATAACAACCTAAATCCTTAGAGAAAATTAGTTTCTACACATTGAAATAATCATATAAACAAACATAAGAAAGAAGGAATTAAGAAATCTCACGGTGAAGTTGTCTTGAATCCTTGATATTTGATGTATGAAATCAAGTCCTTGATCTTCAATTCAATGTTTTTTGATCCGTTCTTCTCCTTCAAATTGAATAAAAACACTTTAGAAGAACCTATGACTTGTCTATTTCAGAATGGTAGTTTTCTTTCTCTTGAACAAAGCTTGCAAGACCTAAATAAGCTAAATATTATGTGAAGAGGCGTGTCTTTTGAGAATCCTTATGGTTCGGGCCATGGTTTAGCCCAAGCTATGAGCTCCTGCTAGATTTTCTAACTTCTATCTTGCTTTAGGTTTTTTCTCTATAACTTCTTCTCCACTTGTCATTTGACCCTGAAATTTCATATGTAGATTCCTCCCATGATGTTTGTGAACCCTATAAAGTTTTATAAAAATTTGAGATCTAAAAGTGCACCTAATATCTTATTAAATTCACTTATACCAAAATTAGTACTTATTTGAACTTCTCTTAGTATTCTCTTGATGTATCCTTAATGTTTTGTCATATGACCTTGAAATTTGGTGTAAAGCTTCCTCACATGATGTTCTTGAATGCAAAATTAACTCCACAGTAATTTCAATCCCAAAAGTGCTCTAAATTGTTTTTCCAAAATCCTATGAAAAGTGATAAAACATAGAAATCATATGAGTAATATCTCTGTCAAGGATTTTAACTAGAATTACAAGAAAACCTCATGGAAATGTATAAAAAAACGTCTCCTAACAAACACTAAATCATGCCTAAAATATGTATATTTTGTGCCCTATTAAATATCCCTACATTTAAGTTGTTGTTTTTCCTCAAGCAATACAAACATCCACTTAAACAAAATCCATCAAGAGTCAAGAGTTATTTGAGTATAAACAAAATTCAACTTTTTTTAATTTAGTTTACAAATCACAATTCCATCATGACGAAAACTTGGTTAACACACACATCACACTATTAGTAATTAGGCGACCTTCAATGTACAATATCAAACATCTATAAAGCTTCATATAGATCATTATGTAACTTGTTTAAGGAAATCACAAATGCAAAGTATAATCATTCTTTTTAATTTTTTATTATTTTTTAAGACTTCACCTTGTCTTTTAATGGGAGGGAAAATATTTTGATGTGAACGTCCCTCGGTTACTCAACTTGATTGCCATTTTTAGCTTTTTTACAACGTCATCTATCCTTTTGATGCAAAGGTGAACTTTTTATCATGAACACTCCTAGTTACTCAGCTAGGTGACAATCGAAAATGACTACCAGTTCCAATCATACAATTCAACCTTTTTAGCGTTATAAAGCTAGTGGAGTGATTTTTTATTCGTTCACTTTACACGTAATTATACCATTTACTCATTAAAAACATATCCTATTCCAAATTCACACAATAGTCTATATGTAACCACATTTGAAATTTAACATTGAACACTAGTGGTGCCTAACAACATAAAAACAAACATAAAAAACAAAAGAAAAAAAGACAAAATTTTGGGTTAAAATCAATCAAGAATTATTAAATGCTCCCCTCATAAAAAACATTGATGAAATTAAAACACTTTAATCAACAGTCAACAGTCAACAATCAACTCTCAATCTCAATCATTCATTATGGATATTCAAGTCATTACTCTCGATCTCCTAATACCTTAAGTGTGATGAATAGGTAATGAATTCTAACATATGCTATTCCCCCCCTAACACACACATACTTAAACCAAATTATCCTCAATTTGGAGGACTAAAAGGAAATATAATGCACAAAGTAAGAGGAGGAAAGGAGAACCAAAAAGGCCCTAACTACTAAAGTCCAATTCTAAGCATGACTATAATGGTTTTGGAGGTGAATCCACGTGTTAAAGGTGTCTGAACTGAAGCTTGTGATTGAATGAAAAAGATTAGATAACGATGGGACTAAAAACAAAAAAAAGAACAATAATAACATGAAAAGAAAAGCTAAATCTCACAAATAAACTAACTGAAAGAAACTGAAATCCAAAACAAAATAAACACAAAAATAAAAGAATAATGAAAAATAAAAATAAACTGAACTAATCAAAGTCAACAATTCTTCTTCACCTTCTCCTTTCTAGATGCCCTAACTGTTAAAAGAAAACACAAGCGTAAATCCACTCAACCACACATAATGTAAGATATGATAACTCAGTGGATCATAATGGATAACATAGCAATTTCATTGGCAAATTCTAACTTATTTGTAACATAATAAACATCAATGCCTTTTATTCACATTCATAATGTGCAAAACTTGAGCAACATCCTCTAAGAAGCAACTCATGACAAAAATATAAGATGTTAATCATTTAATGATGTGCCTAAGCTATTAATAATCAATGAAACAAAAAATACAAGAAATTAAGATGGAGAAAACATAACAATTGTGTAAATTGTGTATAGAAAATTTGGTTCCCATACAAACCCATATGCAAACTTACATAATTTAACTAAAAAATGCATGGGTAATATAAAAACAAAAGTTATTTCATGAATAAACACGTATAACCTATTCAATTAAACATCAAAACCAATCAATCATGGTATTTATCCTTTTAAGAATGAATAAACCCTAACTTAAGTAATAAACCCTAAATTTCAAGGGAAAAGAAGAAGAGATGAAACATACCTTATGGGAATGATGCAAATCTCACAAATTAATGCACAAAAACAAGCTTGAGAGGGTTGGTTTGATGTTAGATAAGGAAGATGAAGAGTAGTTTAAGGATTGGAGGAAAAAATGGATGAAAAAGGAGAGGCGTAAGAGGGTTGCATGTTTTAAACACCCAACCCATTAGCCACAGTTTGGGCCATAGTTTAGCCTAAGTCGTGGGTTTTTCTGTCTAGGATTCATAGTTTAGCCAAACAATGGGCCAACCATAGGCTATTTTATTTTATTATATATTTTAAATGGTTTAATTTAATTAAAATAAGCTTAAAACCTTAAAACATTTGAAAAATAAAACTATTATAAAAACTAAAAATTAAGTAAAAACATATATGAAAACAAGAAGATGAAGCAATTTAAGGGCTTAAACAAATAAACTAATAAAGAGCCACACAAAGAAAATTGAAATTGAGTAAGAAATAAAACTAAATAGTGGGTTGCCTCCCATGAAATGCTTGTTTAACATCGCAAGCTTGAAGACCCTTTTGTTTATCAATGGTCTTTAGGTTTCTTTTTCCAAATCCTCACCCTTTTCTTATTGGAGAAGCTCTTCATCTCTTTTGCATTGTTTCATTCCCATTCATCTAACTCCTCTAATTTAAGAGTCAGTATTGTCATAATTTTACAATGGTTAAGGCTTGGCATTATGACTAGGTCAAACTCTAGATGTTTACCAATTGGTTCCTCCTGTAGATTACTCGAAGTTCTATTAATCACTTTATCAAGAGAGGGATATAATGTTTCATTTAAAAGATGTATAACAACTTCAAAGTTGGAAAAAATAATAGACTCATCCTCAATCCTAAGGGTTAAGTTCTGATAAGCTCGTTGTAAGCTACCAAATAATAAAATACCTAACTAGACCTAACTAAGCAGCTAGGGTGAGTCAGGGTCAAATCCTCAGGGAGCTAGGGTGAACTACTATCTCTAATGTTGCATAGAAAAAGGAAAACAAGAACCCTTAGAATGGTGGAAGCTAAAGAAACTAAAATAAACACAAAGCAAAGTAAAACAAGAAAAGACTACAACCAATAATAAAGAAATGTGCTGAAGGTATTGTGTTATTATTGATGCTTGAATTTAGATAAAAGGTGCTCTAATTTTATAGTGTTAGCCTATAGGTTTGATGTTAGGGGTTAAATTTGTAGTATTCTTGGATGTTATTTGATGTTAATTTAACCCTATTTTAGTGGTTAAATGTTCTATTTATGTGTTATTATGTTTACTTTGCATTAGGGAGCTTAAACATGAAGATTGGAGTTAAAATATGAAAGTTGTGTA